>JAHWFP010031660.1:51378-67078 GCA_023313725.1 Lithobius niger
TTTACCTTTGATAATACCAATGCCAACTGTTCAACAATTACCGTAGGAGTATCAATCAAAATATTATTTGAACCAACGCAAATAATCACATTTATCTCGTCCTGTGTATTTTTTAAGAAGGTTGGAATTTTTTCGAGAAGGTGTTGCACTCTGCAGCCTGGTATTGTCCAAGTTTTCGACTTCTCATTGTTGTTTGTACGAAGAGAGCGCACATTCGAATCCCCCATCACTATAAATTGGCATTTGTCATTCCAGGTAAGGGATTCTTGGTCTGTCTGGTAGTAAGTTTTCACAGGGTTGTGTTTATTTAACCTTGCAATCATGTCAGAGTTATTTAGGCGAACACAATTGGGTGTGGTAATCTGTGAAGCACTCTTGTCCACTTGTTGCATCTCTTTTTCCGGTCTTCTCTTCCGAGCGGGTCGTCGGTTTCGGCGCACTGTGACTGTATCTGGAAGAACAAATTCCGTTGTTGCAGTATGGTTGGTGGTCAATCTCGCCAATTCAGAAGCGTTAGATTGTATTGCCGTAGTGTTTGGAGGATTGCTTATATTTCTTTTCTTTTGGACATTTTCCACATGTGAAGATAGCAATTCAGGCGTTCCATTTGTATCAGTTGTAAGAAATGATTTAACAGCAAAGGTTAGATTATTGTCAAGTGGCTTACATGGTACTTCTTTACATTCGATATGTCCATCCACGGTAAGCCTGCCAAATTTCGCAGGTATATCAACCATTCTAGAAGCAATAAGTTCAAATCCCTGTGCAACAATTCTTTCGAGGTCACCGAAGCGGTGATGAATAGTTTCTTCGATTTTACGTTGAAATTTTTCCACATTCTGTGTCAGATGTGCCCTCAAGTTTGTTGTGAGTGCTTGAAGTTTTTGGTCCAGAGAATAACTTTCGCTTCTCTCAATGCCATTCATTAATTTTGTAAGTGTTGCACTCGTGCTGAGCTGTATTTTTTCAAGTTTTTGGTTTATATCCTGTAGGTCAATATCTTTCTCCAATTTGGAGGTATCAAGGATTGTCTTGAGACGTTTAACGGAGTTCAGTAGGTACTCATCGTGGATATTTTGAGAGAGTGAGCCATTCGAATCATCACAATAGGGTTGGTTTGACAAAGTCTCGGATGGTGGCACCTCCATTGCTTCGTAATACAAAGTATCTCTTCTTTTGCCATTCCCATGTGGAAGGGAACTCAAAATTGGGCTCTGACCTAAATTCATGGTGCACCTGGTCAATGTTAAAATGTAAAAAGAAAGCGATAAAAAAGATTAAAAAAAGTGGAGGAAAAGATAAAACGGACTCAATCGCCAGGATAAAACAACCCCATGAACAAACAACAACAACAAAAAAAAAAAAAAAAAAAAAAAGCGTCAAGGATCAGAATTGAACCGGCGAAAATCCCAGACCAAGATGGCCGCGCCCAGTGAACTGAGCAAAACAAACAATTCAATCGTGGATATTCCTGCCTCTAGGAAAGAATGAGTCGCGAATCGTTCACAAATGCAATCTTGGGCAGTTCATAAACTCACATACCAGAGCACAACTCGCAGCACTAAGTCCTTCCCATGAAAATCGTGGTGTTCTTGGTGTCTGAGCTTGCGATAAGGATCGGAATAGAGGGTACTATGAGCGCATGAGCAACTATAAGCTTTATTTAAAGTTAACAGATTACCACTAGAATGGTTTGAGGTTACCAAACAACTTGTTTACATATGAAAATTTAAATACAGAAGGGTTTTGAGGTAGACCCTATAACTTAAAATACAAAATGCAACACTAGGAGGTTTTGTGGATAATAACGCAACAACCTTTTAAACAGAGTTAACCTTTTGCCCTCAGAGGTGAGACAGACAGCTGTTTTTAAAGAAAACCATTTGGTAGAAAACGTAAAGAGGAGATAGCCAGGAACCACTAAACTCCTAATGAATATTTAAATGTGTCGTATAATCTCTGTAAATAGCCTTCCACAAAGGAAGGCGTTGATAATGACAGGGAGAATAACATTGGCACTTAAAATTTTGGTGTAAGGATCCAAAATGGGGAAATCTGACAGTTCTTTGAGAGAGGGTTGCCCTGACAATATACCTCTTAACAAAATTTAAAGATAAAAATTCTCACTTTTTGCTGAAAATGACATTTTAACAATTTTATGTTTAAACAAAATACCGGCTTAAGGCATCGGCATTAACGTGGAACTTTCCAGGTTTGTAACGGACTGTGTAGTCATAAACTTGAAGGGTAAGGCTCCACCAAAGCAATCTAGGTTTTTTCCCAGACATTTGCTTGAGCCAATGTAACGGGTTATGATCTGACTCAATGACAAACTTGGTGCCATAAATGTACGGACGAAGTTTAGCCACAGACCAGATCAAACACACGCACTCTTTCTCTGTTGTACCATAATTCTGCACCCTAGCTGTTAATTTACGTAAAGCGTAAAGACGGGTCTTCATCTTCCTCAAACTCTTGGGACAATACGCAGCCCATGCCACGTTCAAAACAGTCACACTGTAAAATGAAAGTCTAGTTGAAATCAGGAGCTCTTAGGACTGGAAACGTCACTACGGCCTGTTTCAAGGAGTCAAACGCCTTTTGTTTGGACTCATCCAACAAAACGGGATCAGGTGCATCCTTCTTTAGGGAATCCGTAAGGCATGCACAAACTTCGGAATAATGATTGATGTATCGTTGATAGTAACCAGCTAAACCTAGAAAGGAACGGACATCTTTCTTGGTTTGGGGGCGTGCGAATTTTTGCACAGCAAGGACCTTCACCTCTGATGGTGTACGAGACCCGTTTCCAACTTCGTGACCTGAAAAGGTGGCTTTGCTGCAAGCGACCTGCGACTTTTTTGAGTTAACAGTCAGCCTGGCTTTCTTGACAGCAAAGAAAATATTGGGGACATGATCGAGATGTTGTTGCCACATTTCTACACCAACAGCGGTGTCATCTTGGAAAGGAGTAACATACTCCTCCATACCCCTAGTGACACCATCCATAAGCTTCTGAAAGCAAAATGGAGCGTTCTTCATCCCCATGTTCATCATGAGGGGAGCAAACTTCCCAATGGGAGTTTTGATGGTGGCGGCTAAGGAAGCCTGTGGCGTGAGACGCACTTGCCAAAATCCTTTATTAAAGTCGAAAATGGAGATGAACTTCCATTTGGCTGCTTTTTCGAGGCATTCCTCTATGTTAGGAATAGGATAGTCTTTAGTGACTGTATTATTGTTTAGCTCGCGGTAGTCAGCTACCGGACGAGGGCTGGCATCCTCCTTCTGAACAATAATCATAAGAGATCCATGTGGTGAGTCTGTCTCAACAATCAGACCAAGATCCAGCATCCACTGATCTCTGTAACAATTAAATCCTTTTCAAACTTTGCGTGACGATAGTATTTGCAAGGTTTGACTGTGGGATCAATTAACTCAACGTCCTGAGTCACAAGGTTGGTACGACCCAGCAGAGTAGAAAATACTCCATCGACTTTGTCAAAGACAGCAAATAGATCGCTCTTCTGTGATTCGGTTAAGGATCCTGTTTTCTTAAACAGAGCCATGGCCTCCTTGGAAGTAAGGCCATCACCTGGCTGACCAGTCCAGACATGGTCTTTGTGATACAAATCACGTTCCTCAGTACGTGAAAAGTTACTAGCACCTTCCCTGGGCAGATAGGGCTTTAGAAGGTTTATATGATAGACTGTTTCCTTGTGAACAACAAAAGACTTCTTTATTAGATAACTGGTATCCGACAGTCTTTTCAGAACTTCACAAGGGCCTTCCCAATAAATGTCCAATTTATTGGTTCTTGAAGGTTTTAGGACTAACACTCTGTCACCTTCTTTGAAACTACGTTCAACTGCCTTAAAGTCATAGTACGATATGTTTTTAACCTGACTTTTAACCATATTCTGAAGTGCAAGTTCACGGGAATATTTAAATCGTTAGAGCAAGTCCAAGATGTACTCTAGTACTGATGGATGAACGTCTGGCTCGATCCATTGGCTTTTTACCAGCTCCAGTGGACCTTTGATGTTGCGGCCGTGAACAAGCTCAGCTGGAGTGAAGCCAATGCTCTCAAGGGGAGCAGTTCTCAGGGCAAACATTGCTCCTGGCAAGCACCTCTCCCAATCCTCAGGATATTCATGGCATACTGCACGCAACACTGCCTTTAGTGTGCGGTGTAAGCGTTCTATGCTATTTGATTGAGGGTGATTTACACTGGAAATTCACATATTTTATTCCACACTTCTCCAAAAACAATGTAGTTAATTCAGAGACGAAAGTTGAGCCCAGGTCGGACAGGAGCTCAGAAGGAAAGCCTAGTCGAGAGAAAATCTGCAGGAGTGCATCAACAACACTCTGGCTGTTTGACTCTTTAAGGGGGACAGCTACTGGGAATTTTGTTGCTGGGTCCAGTAATGATAACATATACTTGAAACCGGCCTTGCTTGTAGGCCTGATGGGTCCCACAATATCTATGATGTATCTATTGAAGGACTCACCATCCATGGGCACTAGCACCATGGGAGCAACAAACTTCTGCCCTGACTTTCCAGTCTTTTGGCAGGTTAGACACGTTTGGATATACAAAACAATGTCTGAAAAACAGTGGGGCCAATAAAAATTCGTCAACACTCTGTCTTTAGTTTTAGACCGACCTAAATGAGGGAGCACAAGTTGTCTTTCTATAGAACTTGTGTGGACTCCCTAACTTTGCTCATTTATTGCTTTATCTTCTATTGTAAGATCTTACGGAGACACAGTGGTACGATAATAATAATCGTACCGTCGGCACAAATGCTAATAATCTAACAACAGCACATAAAGCAATAAATGAGCAAAGTAAGGGAGTCCACACAAGTTCTACGATCCGAATGCTATTTATTCAGTTATTTAGGGTTAGGGTTATCCCTCCTTTTAAATCGGTTAACCTTCATATTATTAAATTAAAGCACTCCTAAAATAATTGGACCAAGGGAAAATAAGAGGAAGGTGGCTCTTATACCAGATGCGCCCTTTCTCAACTCTGAACCGGACTTAGGCTCTAAAGGAAGGAAGCTCCTTCAAAATTCGGCTAAGTCCTATCGTAAAAATTACTTAACTCAGAATAAATCCGGCTGGGAATCCTGGGGTGGTCGGCTCAGTGACGAGTGGCTTTTTGGGTCCAAAATCGTCCGGTGAGATGTAATTATTTCAAGAATTAGCATTTCCCGATATAAAATATCGGTATCGGTAACTAACGTTACACAACCGATACTTCTTACCGATATAACATAAACTTATTAACTGCAACAGCCTTACAACGTCAATTTATTATTATCAGAATAACATTAGCTTTAGCTTAGCAGACGACACTCAGTGCACTTGGCCTCTGCCTCATGCACTTTTAATTGCTGCCAATGTGGGCCCATCCAGATACTCTGTCAATATCAGTGGTCCGGCTCCTAAACCAATCAGCTCCTTCCTCATCCTCAGCATCCAATCGCACATCGTCTGCTACACAAAAGAGCAGGATGCAGGCCCCCTTTAAAACCCAGGGTCCTGCAGATTTTCACTCTCACTCCCTGACTTTTTGGACATCAATTGCTACCAGCCACTAAGCCCTTGGAGTCGGAATTCCCACAGCCTTGTTCAGAGTTAAGTAATAACGACGATCTCGGAATTTTAAAGGAGCTTCCCTCCTTTAGAGACTAAGTTCGGTTTAGTGTTTGGAAAGGGAGCATCTTATTATAAGAGCCCCCTTATTTTATTGCCTTTAGCCCCAATTAATTTAGACTGCTTTAACACTAGTTATTGAAGGTTTAACTTGAATTAACGGTGGGATAACCCTAACCCTAAATAATCGAATTAAATAGCTTTCGGACCGATATCTTGGGTGGACTCCCTTACTTTACTCATTATTGCTTTTATGTGCTGTAGTTAGTAACGATTGCATTAGCGCCGGCCGGTACGAATTTATGATTTCGTACCTCTGTTATCTTCGTAAAACCTAACAATCAGGAATTACGAAAGATTTACAATGGTGTCGAAGTTCTAGATTCGAATTTAACCCACGCCTAATCAGTAAGAAAACTGCAGCACGTTACGGTTTTATTGAGCGAAGTAGCGAGTTTTCGGATTAAATAAGAAAAAAAAATATACCTAGAACAAGTAGGCTACTCGAAATCGAATTTTCCTCCCAGTCTAATTGATCGAATTTAGGACATAATCATGCCTAGTCACAAGAAAAGCACTACAGCTAGCAAAAGCACGAAAAAAGTTTCCCAAAACAGGAACAATTTAAGGCTTTCGACTAGCGGTAGGCCTATTGTGAAGCCCAGTCGCCTTGCAGACGCTCATGTAGTCAATGCACCTGTCCCTCCCGCCCAGCAGACGACCGACGCACCTGCTCCTCCCGCTAAACAGCCGACTCAATCTCGGCAGAGCAGACAGCGTAAGCGCGTGCCTAGAGCACCTGCTAAAAAGCGTAGCAATGTTGCGGAGAAATCCCCACTACGCCAGCAGCCAACAGATGAGCACCGGCATGATGCCCATGAATCACGTAGCCCTCCCCGTGACCCCCCTCCACAGCGTTCTCGCTCGAATTCACCAGACGATTCCAGGAGAAATAGAGTAAATTATTCACGTAGTCGCTCACCACAACATCATAGCCTTCCACCGAATAATTCACGCTATTTTTCGGATGGATTAAACGTCAATTTCCCACCTTTATTGGCCCCACCCAGGACAACGCAGACTACAAGCCTGCAACATCAGCCAATCTTGCATTCAAACCCCACTGCATCAGACAGCAGCAACTTTTCAAGAATTTTAGCAGGCCTACAGCAAGCCAACGAGAGCCAAGTGGAAGTTTTAAATAGGCTAGCAGAAAAAATAGGCAGTGCCCCACAAAACAACAACAGTAACGAAAGAATTAGGGACAAAGTAGAAGCCCGAATGTGGGAGGACATCAGAGAAGCAAAGAAAAACCTGCCTAAATTCTCAGGGGAAGGAGGGACCGACATTTTCACCTTCCTCCTTCTTACGGATAACCTGAGAAAAATTGATCCCCATTTGCCAGATAGTGAGCTGATAGCAGCAGCAACCAATAAATGCATCAACAGAGCAGCTCGTTTCGTCGCAACAAGCCTAGTAATCGCCGAACAAACATCTTGGCCAACTTTCAAATCAGCTTTAATCGAAAGATTCGGCGCAGGAGGAGCCGAAATTACTAGGGCTAAATTTTTAAGGGCAAAAATCTACGAAGGGGAATCAATCAAAGCATTTGCTGATCGTATCGAAATCATGGCAACTGAAATCTGGATGGTTCAGCCAAAAGATAGCATCTTAGAAGCAACACTTAAGAAGAGAATGCGCGACGAAACCATAAGATGCAATTTTAAATCGGCCATGCCCAGAGAACTGGAAACGTTCCTAGCTAATCAAAAACCTAGGAGCTGGGAAGAAATGCTTCATGTCACCCTAAAACGACAGACTGAAATCAGCGAATACGCAGAGGAAGGAGAGCAACAGCCTAAAAAGAAGCCGCCACCTAAACCTACAACTAGCACAAGCTTCACACCATCAGCCCCAGACGAAACAGCCGACGTAACAGCCGCCGATCTAGCGAAAATGCTGCAAGAAATCGAAAAATCAAACAGAGAAGTTAGAAACCTAAAAATGCGTGGCGCTGTGCAAGAACCCAGAGTCGACGTTTTCCAGCCGGAAAGAAAAGAGTCACGCACGTGCTTTCGCTGCTACGGAAAAAAATCACATCAGCAAAGATTGTAGAACACAAGAACAAAGACTGGAAATCGTCAGAGCAGCCAACACTAGACGGCTAGAAAAAGAGGGGAAACCAATTCCAAAAAGAGACGGGCGAGGAAATTACCCAAGATCAAACCAACAAAGACGAAACAATCAAGAATCTAGGGACAATCAACAGTTAAATTTGTCATCCTACAGTCCCCAACGTAGCAACAACCGCAACAGCAACAACAACGCAAACTATACTCGGCCCCGTACCTCAACAAACAACCAGCAGCAGCAAACTAGCGCTCAACAGTCAAAAAACTAGAAGATAGCTAAAAAAGTAACAGGTTTTTTGAATTAGCAGGGTACTCCAGCACGGAAAAAATTCCGATTAACACAGCCAGTACCGAAAATCGTGAAATTCCATCACCCACCCCCACCCCCACGCTTAGAGAACAAACCAATAAATTATTTCGCAGCAAGAAAATTCACTCGACAATCAACGCTGCTGGTTTATTACTAGATTTATACTCAACAGTCAACTGGCACCAACAAAAACTAGCGCTCAAGGACAGGACACTAACGTTGCCAAGATTAGCTTCGTATTTCGGCAAAATTCCCGAAAAATACGTAGCCCCAGATCTAAATCTAAATCCCCATCTTGCAACAAAATTTACGGAGCAACTCAACAGAGTAAACAAGACTTTCAAGCTGACATGCGATTCAGTCATGCTAACACTCTTTGAAGACGGAATCGACTCCACAAATTTCCACTCGGAATTAAATTTATCCAAATCCAACAACCCCATAGTTCTGGAATTAATCGGAGATGACAGAACAGTCTAATTCCGTAGCACATCGGACACCAACGAAAGAAGATCGCATTTAATCCATTCCGGCAAAGCCATCAAGATTTCCGATCGTAATCAACAAGAATGGAAGCAACGCATCCCTTTAATTCCGTCTGTAACATCGCCAACAATCTGTCTAATTTATTGGGACAGCACCTCAAACCCCGAAAAAATTACAGAAGAAAAACGAAGAAAGCGTCAAGAAAAAAGAGAAACGCAGCAACAAGCAAAATCGGAGTTTTCAAGCAACGAAACGCCACACCAACTCCATCTAGCGGCGGCGATAGACACTACAGGCCTAATCGAGGAACTAGATCCAAGGAGCGAGACTCACGTTGACAAGGAAGACCCAAATCAGGTTCGAGTTAACTGCATAGGCTACAACTCGAAATCTGCTTACCCAAGGCCCCATCTAATTTTTAATTTTGGCAATTTAAGGAAAGTAGCACTTTTAGACAGCGGAGCAGGTGTCTCGCTGATCGAATCGTCTACTGCATAAGAATTATTACAAAATCCACAAATTAAATGTCACGAGGTCAAAACCGTAGCTCTCGTAAATTTAGTAGGTGTCGGTGGAAAAGGGATTACAGCAGAGAAAACGTTGATCGCTGAAATAAGCAAATGCGGATTTTCCACAAACCAGCAGTTTAAAGTCGTTCCCGATGGCAGTTTTGGAAAAATCCACATTTTATTGGTTTACGATTTTTTATCAAAACAACTTGATTTGGTTCAATTAAATTGTTCAGACAATATTTTAGAAATAGGGGATCTCAAATTTAATCTGTCTCCATCACCTTTCGATGCTTGGGAAAATTATGGTAGGAACAAGGAATTAATTAATTTTGAAAATTATAACGTTTCAACTGAGCATATTGCAACGATCATTATTTCTTCAGACGAAGAAACAGACGAAAATCCAAAATCCGCTTGGAATCCGACACCTCAACAATATGACGTTGAGGTACCAGTTTCATTATTTAAAGACGTTGTCTTGCCAAACAATAGTGAAACAAAAATTTGTGGCAAAATCCACCAAGCCTACCCTGAGCAGCAAAGTGGCATATTTTTGCCACAATGCAAAGAATTTCCGATTCTTCTCGCCAGATGTTTGGTTAACACTAGCCCTACTGGTTTAATCCCGATTACGGGGAGGATCAAAATCTAAAGGCAGATTCTATTTTAGGCCACTACACCACGGCTGAAATAGAATATAATGACGAAGAGCACAACAACCAGGATCTAGGAACGCCAATTACAAAGGATAATCCCATCCCTTCAAGCTTAACTCAAACAATAGGAAGAGCACAGTCAAGGGACGACGTGGACAAAAGATCGGCCCCTTCACTAGCTAATCCCGGAGCCAGTTCCGACTTCCTTCCTCCTTCAAGGCCCACTTAGACAAAGGGGCGCGCACAGTCTATAGAAATCAGCAGCATCGGGTCCGCCCAGCCAACGCTACGTAATCCCCAAGCCGGACCTAGCCACCCAACGCTACCAGCGGACACAGCACCTCAACAAAGACCATTTTCGGAAGAGGAATGGAATAGCCTAAAGTTTAAATTCAATTTACCTGATTTAAACGAAGAAGAACGTATAGAATTTTTGGAAATGCTCAAGACACATCAGGACGCTTTCAGCAAAAATGAATTCGATCTCGGAACATACCAAGACTATGAAGTAAACATCGAAACAGGGTCATTAGCCCCAGTAAGGTCGAAGATTTACAGGGTACCATTCCACCAACGGGGAATTTTGGACATGTATTTAGAAGAACTAGTCAGCATTGGGGTAATCAAAGAATGCAAATCATCTTGGCTCAGTCCATGTCTTCTCATAAAAAGAAGGCCTGAAGGATATAGGGTGGTAGTGGACCTACGCGGTCTCAACGCAGTCACTGAATCAGTTTCTGTACCACTACCCATCATCAGCGAAGCACTAGCAAACCTCAACGGCGCCAAATACTTCACCAAGCTAGACTTTCGCATGGGATTTTTTCAGCTGAAGCTAGCCGAGTCATCCATGGAAAAAAGAGCCAACAAGGTTTATCGCTTTTCCAAACTTCCAATGGGTTTGAAAGTAACGCCCGCCCATTTCCAATTCTGCGCCCAGCAGATTTTCGCAGAAATTTTAGGAGCCTACTGTACAATCTACCTTGACGACGTGCTCCTCAGCTCCTTAAATTTCCGAACACACCTGCTTCACGTAGACAAGGCCCTCTCACTCATCGAAAAATTGAAAACAAAACTCAGCTCCGAAAAATGCATTTTCGCTGCGAAACAAGTTAAGTTTCTGGGATTCATCGTTAATAAAGAGGGTGTACAATAGTTCATATGGGACAAGAAAGCAGACGACGCATTTAAAGGTTTGAAAAAGGCTATGGTAAACGCAGCTACCCTACGCCACCCGGATTTTTCTAAACCTTACTACGTCGAGGCGGATGGTAGCGACGTAGCGCTCGGCGGCTGCCTCACACAAGTACTTGACGGCATAACCTACCCCTTAGCCTATACTTCAAGAACCTTAACGCCAGCTAAGAAAAGGGAAAGCACCACTGTGAAAAAAATTTTAGCAGCAGTACATGCCTGTGAAACCTTTCGCACCTTCCTTATTGGTAAATCCTTTTTTTAGCCACGGACCATATGGCATTATTTTTTTTGTACAACAGTAGTGGGTTATCTCGTAAACTAGAGAGGATTCTCAGAAGGCTAAGGGAGTATGATTTCGAAATTCAACATGGGCCTGGCAAGCTTATACCTGTGAGTGATGCTCTATCTCGAGTAGAGATACCAGTTTGCACACTGGACTCACAGTTCCCTGACTGGACACGAAGCCACGTAGTAGCAGAGCAGAAAGCGCACGACTATTTCGGCAAGATTTGGCGCAGCATCTAAGATGAGCCAGCTGACGTCATCGACGCCAGTAATAAAAGGAATATCTACTACAAGGATTTCGACGGCATGTTGTACAGAACATGGCTAAAAGACCCCTCACAAGGAAGATTGGAACATATAGCCCAAGTTTGCATCCCAGAGGCCCTGGTAAATTTCTGTATTCGTGACTACCACTCATCCCCCGTAGCTGGCCACCGAGCAGCAAAAAGCACCCTAAAGCTCATTCAGCTACATTGCTATTGGCCCACCATGATCAGAGACATAGATTACTACGTGAAGACATGCCTCATCTGCCAGCAGTATAATCGCCCCAACAAACTAAATAAAGCAACATTCAGAGCCTACAAGCCTCTACAGAGACCAGGAGAGAGCTGGTCTATGGATTTGATAGGAAAACTAAACACTACTCACAAGAATAATACCTACGTGATGACGCTCGTAGATGACTTTAGTCGCTACGTCATTGCTGTTGGGATTCCCGACAAACGAGCCGAAACTGTAGCTAGGAAGCTATACACCAAGCTTTACGCGCGATTCTCACACCCCCAGGGTGCTCCGCTCCGACCTCGGAGGCGAATTTTGCTCTAAAGTTAGTGCAGAATTATGAAATTTATTCAACGTGAAGCAAATAAACTTCACCCCCTACGCTTCTTGGACCGGAGGAGGCGTAGAGATCTGCAACAACTCTGTACAAACAGTTTTAAGGAAGATTGTAGCAGACGATCCACACTCATGGGACGACAACCTACAAGCAGTCTGCATCGCCTTGAATTCTACCCCACCACAGCTCCACGTTGTTATCACCCCACCTACTCCACTTCGGCGTAGAATTCAGGATCCCCAGCAGCCTAATCTTCGAACCTGCAAGGAAAATTTACAACAGCGACGATACAGTAGTCCGGCTGGAGACAAAACTGCTAAATGCGTTTGAAGTGGTGCGTCAGCAAAACGCTATCGCAACTCAACGCCTTCAAACTTCTACAACAAGACAGCACGCCCCTACAGATTCTTGGCAGATGACTATTTATTAATTAAACCCTTCGTGAAGATTGAAGAAATTTCCAGTAAACTTCAGAAAGTGTGGGTTGGACCATACAGGCTGATAGATTTCATAAATCCAGTCATAGTGAGAGCAGTGCACTACCTGGACCCATTCAAGATTGTCAGAGTACACGTCAACCACTGCCGGCCTTACTTCATGCGTGCGAGAAATCTAATTCAGCCTTTCTCAACGCCCGACGATATGGATTTAGCAGAAATCCAGCATGAAGGACTGAACGAATCCGAACAGGAAATCCGCGATTTGATGTCCAAACTACACCTCGACCCATCCGACCACGCTGCAGAAATTGAGGCACCTTGCTTGGACCCACAGCAAAAGCTACCCCTCCACTACAAGCTAAACCCCAGTTTGGCGCCCTCGTCCAGCTAACCCCCAGCTAGCCACCACTCCAGCCGACGGAGCAGCGAAGCGAAAACGTAAGCTACCCGAACCTCGCACGTCTGCAACGTTACAGAAACGTTTGAGACTAAAAGAACAAGAATTTGTAGAGAAGCGTAAATTACGCCCAAGCCACGGTTATCTGACTCGTTCCAGCACTAATACCCCAGAAATTAGGCGTAAGCGTAATTTCGATCAAGCATTAGTACAAGATTACGAGTAGCTAACCTGATTCCCCTCGTTTTCATACTGGAGAAATGCCGTACAAATGTGACGAGCGCATTCAAGCATTTAGAATCTCATTTCGATTCACCAAACGAAAATTCATCGCCAGGCAATTAAAACAACGTAGCACACAAAAATAGACTAGCAAATTCACACAATTAAATAGCCAAAACTATCAGTGCACAAGATTTGCCGAAAACCAAAATCGCAATGTCAAAATTAGCACGACAGCCGCTACACAAAGCGAGAAGAAAACGTGTTAAGTGTGACGTTGCCGACACCGGTAATAAGCAAATGCCAATTCCATTAATAGGATCGAGAATAAATAAACGAATTCTTGACATTGTCAATTGCCGAAAATCATAGCAAATTGGCAATAGCCGACAAATAAATAGTTAACGATAACACACGCAAATCCATCTTGTCAGCAGCAAAACAGTAAATATTCCATTGTCAGCAAATGATCGTCGCAGTTCGGCACGAACCTACCTTGACAATGGAAATAAAACGTACAAATGTGAAGGATGCGGCCCAGCTACGTAGAAATTCAGATTTTCTTCATAGAGCATTAATAAGTTGCGAACTTACCGTAAAATTACCTTAGGTGTCAGCATGTATCATTTTGTGTATTTATTGGTAAAATAAGGTATTACTAAGCTTTCCACGATGTCCGGCGGAAAGAAAACGAATAAATGTGAAGTGTGCGGGACGAGCGACGCACATCAGATCCAAATCGACGATCGGTCGGCAATTTTGGTTTTACTAAGTATTTTGTGTTAAGTTCCGACGATTAGACGGATTGGAATTGCGCACACTTGAAGGAAATTAAGTAATAATTTTAAGTAAATTATGCTAAGGACGTTAAATCCAAAGTTACGTCAGTTAGGCTATCACATGGCATAGCACTACGTAAAACGGACGGTCAAGCAAATTTACGAGAAACGAACGCAAGATATTCACGTCCAAGCATTTGAAAATTGCGTTAAGACAAGATTTTCGTAACAAATTGAGAATTCAGCAAATAGAATTACCTTGATGGTTCAGTTCAAGTGCTGTAAGCACGTAAAACAAAAACGACACAATGCGAAATTCCAACCCGGAAAATGGCGGACAAAGAACTTACCTAGTCAGCCACACAATACCAGCGAAAATCGTACACAACAACGTAAAATAATCCCTGAAAACTACGTCCGATTAACCTTGGTAACCTTAAGTAGCAGTGCACGCTAAAAATATGTACGGATGGCAATCGTAAATTATTGCTAGCGGCTAAAAATATGTACGGATGGCAATCGTAAATTATTGCTAGCGTATCAAATAGTCGGAGTCAGTCGACGTTGCACACTCAAACGCAAGCTCGAAAAAAAAAATATCAAATGAGATGACTTTGCTAAGGCCATCTAGGAGCTCTGGCCACAATCGCCTATATCAGCCACAGCCGCCTATAGCAGTCACGGCTACCTAGATTAAGCATGGTCACCTAGATCCGTAAAGGTCGGAGTTACTTAAGAAATAAGCCTTACCGAATGAATAAATCCCAGTCTCGGATTTTCGTCGGACACGTCAAACGAAAATCCGGAACATCACTAACATTTTTAACTAAGTTGAAAATAAGAAGTACCAAGATTACAAACAAAATATTTAATAGAGAACTATTTACAATTGAGCCATTTCGGACTAGCCTAGCCGACGCCAAAGATAGATAACAAGCCTAATCCCGGCGCCACGGGTGACCGGAGCGGAGAAAGGTAATGCAAACCTCCGGAATTTCTGGAGGTGGCTCAGGGTCTGCGATGGGTGCCTCTTCGGGCACAGGGGCCACAACAACCTCTGGGCTGCCAACATGGATTAGTTCCAGAAGGAACAGGACGTCAGGGACATCGATGGGGACCTCCTCCGCTTCGGGGTCCTCTCCCTCCTCCATCGCCTCCCCCTCCCCATCAGACACTAAGTCTACAACGACGGGAGGAGTGGGACTCGCTGGCGCAAGCTAGAAGAATAAAATCAAAACAAAGTTAAAAATAACGTAAAATTAGCGGAATGTAAACATTCCGAAAATTAATTACGCTGGTAACAGCCTAGAAACCATAACTACAGGGCCAAACGAATTCAGGACTCGAAGTTTTAACTAAAAACTAACCTCCTCCCCCCCCCTCCCACCTCTAGGAACCATTGCGTCATGAGCCTTCCAATCAAACTAAGCAAAAGAGAAATAACCCAACTTTTCGACGTAATTAAATTAAAGGAATTCTCCTTTCAAAAAAAAACCGAAAAGAAACTTTAAGTGGCGATAGCCAGCATCAGTAAATTGAAAACTAGTACTGGAGAAGGAATCCAAACCACAGTACAAATAATTCGGCTAGGAGGGTTGGTTTTAAGCATAAGACGCACTGGTTCTGCATCCCCCCCCCCCCCCACTTTTACAGGACATGCACACAGTTTTGATTTTTGACAAAAATTAACGTTTTCGGTTAACAAACCCAGCGAACCAAGAAATGGTCCGAAAAATTACGAATTCTATAGACAGCAGTCCAAATCAATACCCCCCCCCC
>JAHWFP010031661.1:0-10304 GCA_023313725.1 Lithobius niger
GTAAAACGAGTAATTTTTTTATAGAAATATATACGATTTTTTTTTATTTGTAAAATATGTTTATGCCAGCACATGAAAATAAAATTCACCCTTTGTATTAATTTTCATCTAACGATACACTATTTTAATTTCGTACAAATCATTTCCATTTTTACGAATAGCATGAATTTTTTAATGTGGGGAGGGAGAGGGGGGCATAGGCTACACTGTTATAATTTAGAATACGCCATGATACAGCACCAGATATGATCCGATTTAGAAGTTAATGTTAAGGATTGATATTTTTAAAGCTATCAGTTGCCCCTAAATTTTCCCAATGAGATTTGGATTTCGTCAATACAGTTAGTTCAAGTTGCCATGAAAGTCAAAGCCACGAAAGTACGCAGTCGAATTGCATCGTAGACCTACGGAAGTAAAAAAAATATATATATAAAAAACAAACAGCTAACCCTCTCCACATGTTTCGTACTGGTTTCCCAAGGGTTAACAGCAGTCAGAAACTACAATGTATAAGCACATCTTACTTTTAACCCATAACCATCTAGATACGAACGTACGTTTTCAACGTAGAACGGCGAAAAACTAAGTCCCAGCGCGAGCTTTGTGAGGGGTCCCCGGGGACCCCGAGCAAAGCGGGCAGTCACAGCCCAGTGGTCAGCGTCGTTGGCTCCAAACCAAGAGAATGCTGGTTCGAATCCGAGAACCGACCCGTCTCTAAAAAAAAGGGTCTGAAAGTTTTTTCAGGCGGTTATGGGTTAAAACATTGCATGACAAGAATGAGCTAGGCAACAAAAAAGCGAGTTTGGCGACGGTTTATTGGGAAAATCAACACAGGGAGCAAAGCTAAAAAGAGAGTACGTGAGCGAAATGGTATTCCGAACTATGGAAGTCGTACTGTTTCCCAAGGGGTTAACAACAATCTGAAAATACACAGTATAACTATATATTTTTAAAACGTAAGCCCCTGATGACCACTACGCCTGCTTCGCACAAGTGACGACAAATGAGCTTGGTAGGGGTTCATTGGAATCCTAGTACAGTGGGCAAAGCATAGCCGAGTGACTAGCACCCTCATTTCAAAGCCAAGAGAGTGTGATGCGGTCGAATTGCGTCTCCGAACTATGGAAGCTGTACCGATTCCAAATACAAGGGTTTAATGACAGTAACTGCACAATACAAGTCTATCTTATTTTTAAAACGTTTCTTAAGTCCCTGATGACCGCTACGAATGCTTGGTACAAGACAAGCGACGAGAAGTGAGCTTGATGATGTGGTCAAATTCTGTCTCCGACCTACGGAAGTCGTACTGAATTCTAAGGGTTTAATGACGGTCAAAAACTAACAGGTCGCGAAATTAACACTGGCCCACCAGACAATGCCGGACTATTTTTTTTAGGCCCGGTAGTTTTAAAAACTTATAAAAATAGACGTTTTAAGGACCCAAGCGGTAGATGTTAATTGGAAGGTTTTACCACCATCAGGAACAGTTATTTTTTGCCGCAGGAGGGAGGATACCAGAGTACCCTGAGGAAACCCTCGTGCAACGGGCGGGAAACAACCGGAGAAACACCTGTCGTACACACTTTCCTTCGCGAGGATCGAACCCGGGTCTGTAAGAAGCCAGAGATATACAGCTGGGACCAAGACGCCTATCGAATCTGACGCCCCAGTGCTAGCAGCTACCCTTGCATCCGCATGGCTGGCAGAAAATTCCAAAACAAACAACTAGTGAATATCTTTAAAAAAAAATTTAGATTTTTCATCCCAATTTTAACGGACTGTATCATTATTTACAGTATTAGTCGATGAAAAGCTGAATGAAAACAAGAGAGAGCAACAAATAGATGCCATTGCGATCATACACCTTAGTACCTTCCGTAGACAAGCAGTGACGTCATCGTTTGTCGGCATATCCACGTATCTTTCTCTTCACACATGCGCGTTAGCCCTAATGCCCCGCTGGGTTAGCAGTTCGAGTCTCATGTATTTCAATCAAGCTATGACTACACCGGCGAAAATACAATCGGGGTTGAACTTCTTTGTTCGTTTTCATTTCGTCATTTCGTTAAATAAAAGTGTAAACATTTTTAGAACTGAAGGTATGGGATGGAAAATAGGTTGGTCCCAACAGATTCTACATATATTGATTTTAAACCATTGTTATCAGACTTGCAGATCAGAATTAAATTGCAAAAGAAAGAAAAAACTCAATTTAATTTTGGGGTGGTACACTTTCTAGAAGTCCGGCTATTTTTAAACTGGTTCCAGACAAGTGTCAGGTGAGAGACTTTCCTAAATTCACGCAGTGAATCTTATTTTAAAAACGTTGCTTAAGCTGTGACCACTACGAATGCAATGACACAAGAAAAAGTGATGAGAAGCGAGATTGGTAACAGCACAATCGAGTGACTGGCACCCTCATCTCAAAGACAAAGAATATGACGCGGTCGAATTGCGTCCGACCTATCGAATATGTACTAATTCCTAAGCGGTTAATGGTAATCAGAAACTACACAGTACAAGTATATCGTCGCTTAGACTGCAGAACCACGGAACTGCACTTTTCATAATTTTTGTTTTATGGTATCGAAAGGTGGCTCTAGGTGTCCTCCGTGTACCTGCAAAACTTTATATCAGTCAGCCAATCAGAAGTCTCCTAAATGGTTACGTTTTAATACCTCGTAAAGGATTGTCCGTTAATTTGGCACGTAAAACTTCTGCCTCGAATGCACATGGTGACTGTTCTCTTTGTAGCGCAAAGAAATTCAGTTTAAAGCTTTGAATTACTTTTAATTGTTTAAAGCATGCATCCCTCTTAGAGCGTATTCTCAAAAGCATTTAATATTGCTCGATATAGAGCAGTTAAACCAGGTTTTTCAGTTAAGAGGTTTTTTCATGGAAAATTACGGCTGCTTTTGTTAGGCAAAACCTCGTAAGTGAAAATTCGTTTTTTGCTGTTCCTGTAAAGTTTGCAAAATGTCACTTACGTAAGTATGCAGTCTCACCGACGATATCTTATTTTTTAAATGTTGCTTAAGTCCCTGATAACCAGTACGAATGCATGACACAAGTAACGAGAAGCGAGATTAGTAAGGGTTCCTTGGGAATCCGAGCACATTGGGTGAAGCACAATCGAGTGACTGACACCCTCGTCTCAAAGCCAAAGAGTATGATGCGGCCGAATTGCTTCTCCGACCTATATGGAATTCGTACTAATTTCCAAGCAGTTAATGACAGTCAGAGTTTAATCAATATTTTATTGAATTTGAGCGTCGACGCAATGGTCTACACAGCTTAACAATTTCGAGGAGGTTTATACAAATCAATTCTAAAAAGTTACGTCTCATGAGTGAACAGCATTGCAAATAAATACAGCATGGATCTCTTTTTAAATACACAATTTTTAAAACACTAGCCAAATTTCAATATATTTTGCACAGCATTGAAAACCGCTACTGAACATTTTAAAAGCAGACTAGTGCAATATTTTTCTTGTTTCGCTAATTGCAGTTTTTTTATTATTGCTACTATTATTGCAAAACTACGGAGGTTTGCTACGTTTAATCAATATTTTTGTGAATTTGAGCGTCGATGCAATGGTCTGCACAGCTATATTTGATGAACGAAGAGGAAATAATTCAGCACTGCATCTATTTTTCTTAAATGCACAATTTTTAAAACCTTAGCTATTGACGGCAAACCTAATTTCAATATTTTTTGTTATGGCACTGAAAAATGGCAACTGAGGCTTCTAAAATTAGCATTTTACTATTTTTTTTTATTTTACACAATATGAACATGCTAAGTTTTTTAATATTCAGTTTTGCTATTTTTCTGGATGTGTTTTTCAAAATTAGGACTATAGCTTTGGGTATACATACTTAAGGATAGCTTACAAATGAAAATGCGTGTGCAATTTAAGGTTTGAACTCTTGGATTAAAAAAAATTAATGGGATTCAAGGTAGCAGAGACAAGAAATTATAAATTAGGGTGTAGTAGGTCAACCGATTAAAGGAAATATGCTGTGTTGGGTACAGAGCTAGACGACAGTTTTACTTAAAATTTAAATATGCACTAAAACAGATTTCATAGCATTAGTTTCAATTTGAGAAAGAATGGGGAAGTTTGGGTTATAACTAGAATTACACAGCATATTTAAGAGAGTTGATGAATTAGGATATAGTCAAATGGATTAAACGACATTGTAAATAACCGAAAAAAGTTCGTTAATTTAAGGACTAACAAACGGTTCAATATTTTACGTGAATCATTTTGACTACCAAGTGATCGAATAAAAAATTTTGGAAACCAGATAAAAATTTCTTAAGGCAAGTTACAAGTCGAGAAAGCAGTATTTTAGGAATGCAAGGTATTCATAGTAAACCGGTTTGGCTCTTAAGACGGCTACCAAAACTGTCAATACAGCTTTTATTTTAACTGGTCGTTAAAATTGGCCATCGTCGAGCTCACACTTTCATAACGACTAGATGGTCTCAAGAATTAAAACTGGTCAAAAGATAAGTTAAAAATTGGCAGTTGCGAAACTCTTTGGCACTTCAAGAAAGACGAGATAATAAAAAAAAAATTGACCAAAAGGCTATAGTTAGAATTGGACACTGGACACTTTCAGAAACACGAGATGTTCTCAAAACAAAACTTGCCAAAAGATTGATAATAAAGTTAGAATTTGCGAAACTTTACATTTTCAGAAAGACGAGATGATCTGAAAATCCAAACTGACCAGACTAGTGTTAAAACTGTCAGTGTTGAAATTCGTGCACTTCCAGAAGAGACGGTCTCAAAATCAAAACTGGCCAAAAGATTGATGTTAAAAAGGTGGCAATCGTAGAACCCTTTTACATTTTCAGGAAGATTCAATGTTCTCCACATCAAAACTGGCCAAAAGATTGATTTTAGGATTCAAGAAACTTTACATTTTAAGAGAGACGAGATGATCTGAAAATCAAAACTGACCAGACTGATGTTAAAACTGTCTAGTGTTGAAATTCTTGCACTTCCAGAAAGATAAGATGTTCTCAAAATCAAAACTGGCCAAGAGATTGATGTTAAAAAGGTGGCAATTGTAGAACCCTTTTACACTTTCAGGAAGATAAAATGTTCTCCAAATCAAAACTGGCCAAAAGATTGATAATAAAATTAGGATCCGCGAAACTTTAAATTTTAAGAGACGAGATGATCTCAAAATCAAAATTGACCAGACTGATGTTAAAACAGTCAGTGTTGAAATTCTTGCTTTTCCAGAAAGATGAGATGGTCCCAAAATCAAAACTGGCCAAAAGGTTGATAATAAAGTTAGGAATCGCAAAACTTCACATGAGATGACCTCAAAATCACAACTAACCAGACTGATCTTAAAATTGTCAGTTCTGAAACTCTTACACACTGCCAGAAAGATGAGATGGTCTCAAAATCAAAACTGGCCAAAAGGTTGATGTTAAAATTGAGAAATTTTCTCACGCTTCCAGAAAGACGAGATGGTCTCAATAGTTAGAACTGGCCAAATGCCTGTAAGTTAAAAGTGGCAGTCGTGAAACTATTACACTTCCGATACCCAGGATAGAGTCCAAACTGCCCAAAGGTTTGGACTACCCATCATCCCCACCAATTCTGGTAATTGTAAACAGCATTACAGTACGAGTGTGTTGAACAACATGGCGTGTAGCATGGACTGCCACAAGCAGGCCTACAATCTCTGCATTCGCAACATGACGGCTTTGCACATGGATCAGGTGAACATTTCTTTAGGATCACAGGTTCCTCACAAGGGCAAGGACATGGGCAACAGCATGGTGTGCAACACGGGGTGCAACACGGGGTGCAACACGGGGTGCAAGGATAACAGGGTTTGCACGGATTGCATGGATTGCATGGCTTGCACGGACTGCAAGGATTACACGCACTGCAAGGTTTACACGGACTACTTGGTTTGCACGGACTGCATGAGCTGGAACAAGGATTGCATGGGCTAGGACAAGGATTGCAAGGTTTGCAACAAGGTTGGCAGCAAGGCCCACTAGGGCAGCAGCAATTATAGGAAACACATGTGCAAGGGCAACAGGAGTTGCAACGTTCCACGGGACGGCAACATGGCTGGGGACAGCATGGCTCGGGACAGCATGGATCAGGACAGCATTTACTGCATCTACAAGACATTTTTTGGCACGGTGTATAACAGCAAGGATCACTACATGGGCTACAAGAATCCGGGCAAGGATCAAAAGGAATTGGACATGGTTTTCGTAGGAGACGAGGAACCACCAGTAAAGTAGACTCTGACTTCTTTGGTATGTACGGATATGTATAGCATGGTATTTCGCAACATGGAGTGCATGATGGTACACAACAAGGTTTGAGACAGCAATTGCACGGGCAACAGTTACACTTGCAGCAAAGTTTGCAAGATGGGCTCGTAGGACTGCAAGGTCTGATCATGTGGTTCGCAAGGTTCTATTGAAGGGCAATAATGTTTAGTCGTTTGACACGGAGGCAGGCATAGTTCCGGACCTATGAAAAAGGGAATGCAAATTTGTTATTTCTGAGTAAATGGTTGATAGTATTCAAAATTCATTTGCTCAAAACTCCAACTGTTCGTCCAAAACTACAAAATTTTGACAACTTTCTCCAATCAAATTTCTTCTGAATAACAGATTAAAATTTCTCGTTAGCCGATTTTACTTACACTATTGAAACGTCTAGCCAACTATGTTTGATATACATTCATATTTTATCTTGGCTAGTAAAGCTACGTATGGTTTTTCGCCTCACAACGTGGTGTCTATCCACAGGTCTACCCCACGCAAGCACTCTCAGTCAGGCACTCCAAGTCCATGGTACCGTATAATTTATGGATGCCAAAAAATCAATTAAATGGTTTCGAATTGTTTTCTCTTTTACTATTATTTGGCATTTAACACTAGAAGAAGTTTTAGCTTGAGTATAGCTGAGTACGCTTAGGTATCTATGCTGAAGAGGATCATTTCACAAAAATCTCGAGCCAGGGGCAGTCATTCTCCAGGACATTTGGGACAGGACATGCCTGGTGCCATAGTGGACTAAAGGAAGACACGAGAGGCGTGATGACAACAATGGCAGCCAGTGATCAATAGACGGCCCACGTGGCCAAATGGTGACCCTGTCTGGTGAAATACGACCCAAGGCAGCTGATCTAACCAATAACAAAGGAAACTCTACACACAACCAAAGAGATCAAGCAGCGACATTTGTCGTGACCTACGACTATACCTTGTTTGTCTATACGGCAAGTAAAAAAAAAATCCAGAAAGGTCTCTGCGTGTAAAACGAGTAATTTTTTTATAGAAATATATACGATTTTTTTTTATTTGTAAAATATGTTTATGCCAGCACATGAAAATAAAATTCACCCTTTGTATTAATTTTCATCTAACGATACACTATTTTAATTTCGTACAAATCATTTCCATTTTTACGAATAGCATGAATTTTTTAATGTGGGGAGGGAGAGGGGGGCATAGGCTACACTGTTATAATTTAGAATACGCCATGATACAGCACCAGATATGATCCGATTTAGAAGTTAATGTTAAGGATTGATATTTTTAAAGCTATCAGTTGCCCCTAAATTTTCCCAATGAGATTTGGATTTCGTCAATACAGTTAGTTCAAGTTGCCATGAAAGTCAAAGCCACGAAAGTACGCAGTCGAATTGCATCGTAGACCTACGGAAGTAAAAAAAATATATATATAAAAAACAAACAGCTAACCCTCTCCACATGTTTCGTACTGGTTTCCCAAGGGTTAACAGCAGTCAGAAACTACAATGTATAAGCACATCTTACTTTTAACCCATAACCATCTAGATACGAACGTACGTTTTCAACGTAGAACGGCGAAAAACTAAGTCCCAGCGCGAGCTTTGTGAGGGGTCCCCGGGGACCCCGAGCAAAGCGGGCAGTCACAGCCCAGTGGTCAGCGTCGTTGGCTCCAAACCAAGAGAATGCTGGTTCGAATCCGAGAACCGACCCGTCTCTAAAAAAAAGGGTCTGAAAGTTTTTTCAGGCGGTTATGGGTTAAAACATTGCATGACAAGAATGAGCTAGGCAACAAAAAAGCGAGTTTGGCGACGGTTTATTGGGAAAATCAACACAGGGAGCAAAGCTAAAAAGAGAGTACGTGAGCGAAATGGTATTCCGAACTATGGAAGTCGTACTGTTTCCCAAGGGGTTAACAACAATCTGAAAATACACAGTATAACTATATATTTTTAAAACGTAAGCCCCTGATGACCACTACGCCTGCTTCGCACAAGTGACGACAAATGAGCTTGGTAGGGGTTCATTGGAATCCTAGTACAGTGGGCAAAGCATAGCCGAGTGACTAGCACCCTCATTTCAAAGCCAAGAGAGTGTGATGCGGTCGAATTGCGTCTCCGAACTATGGAAGCTGTACCGATTCCAAATACAAGGGTTTAATGACAGTAACTGCACAATACAAGTCTATCTTATTTTTAAAACGTTTCTTAAGTCCCTGATGACCGCTACGAATGCTTGGTACAAGACAAGCGACGAGAAGTGAGCTTGATGATGTGGTCAAATTCTGTCTCCGACCTACGGAAGTCGTACTGAATTCTAAGGGTTTAATGACGGTCAAAAACTAACAGGTCGCGAAATTAACACTGGCCCACCAGACAATGCCGGACTATTTTTTTTAGGCCCGGTAGTTTTAAAAACTTATAAAAATAGACGTTTTAAGGACCCAAGCGGTAGATGTTAATTGGAAGGTTTTACCACCATCAGGAACAGTTATTTTTTGCCGCAGGAGGGAGGATACCAGAGTACCCTGAGGAAACCCTCGTGCAACGGGCGGGAAACAACCGGAGAAACACCTGTCGTACACACTTTCCTTCGCGAGGATCGAACCCGGGTCTGTAAGAAGCCAGAGATATACAGCTGGGACCAAGACGCCTATCGAATCTGACGCCCCAGTGCTAGCAGCTACCCTTGCATCCGCATGGCTGGCAGAAAATTCCAAAACAAACAACTAGTGAATATCTTTAAAAAAAAATTTAGATTTTTCATCCCAATTTTAACGGACTGTATCATTATTTACAGTATTAGTCGATGAAAAGCTGAATGAAAACAAGAGAGAGCAACAAATAGATGCCATTGCGATCATACACCTTAGTACCTTCCGTAGACAAGCAGTGACGTCATCGTTTGTCGGCATATCCACGTATCTTTCTCTTCACACATGCGCGTTAGCCCTAATGCCCCGCTGGGTTAGCAGTTCGAGTCTCATGTATTTCAATCAAGCTATGACTACACCGGCGAAAATACAATCGGGGTTGAACTTCTTTGTTCGTTTTCATTTCGTCATTTCGTTAAATAAAAGTGTAAACATTTTTAGAACTGAAGGTATGGGATGGAAAATAGGTTGGTCCCAACAGATTCTACATATATTGATTTTAAACCATTGTTATCAGACTTGCAGATCAGAATTAAATTGCAAAAGAAAGAAAAAACTCAATTTAATTTTGGGGTGGTACACTTTCTAGAAGTCCGGCTATTTTTAAACTGGTTCCAGACAAGTGTCAGGTGAGAGACTTTCCTAAATTCACGCAGTGAATCTTATTTTAAAAACGTTGCTTAAGCTGTGACCACTACGAATGCAATGACACAAGAAAAAGTGATGAGAAGCGAGATTGGTAACAGCACAATCGAGTGACTGGCACCCTCATCTCAAAGACAAAGAATATGACGCGGTCGAATTGCGTCCGACCTATCGAATATGTACTAATTCCTAAGCGGTTAATGGTAATCAGAAACTACACAGTACAAGTATATCGTCGCTTAGACTGCAGAACCACGGAACTGCACTTTTCATAATTTTTGTTTTATGGTATCGAAAGGTGGCTCTAGGTGTCCTCCGTGTACCTGCAAAACTTTATATCAGTCAGCCAATCAGAAGTCTCCTAAATGGTTACGTTTTAATACCTCGTAAAGGATTGTCCGTTAATTTGGCACGTAAAACTTCTGCCTCGAATGCACATGGTGACTGTTCTCTTTGTAGCGCAAAGAAATTCAGTTTAAAGCTTTGAATTACTTTTAATTGTTTAAAGCATGCATCCCTCTTAGAGCGTATTCTCAAAAGCATTTAATATTGCTCGATATAGAGCAGTTAAACCAGGTTTTTCAGTTAAGAGGTTTTTTCATGGAAAATTACGGCTGCTTTTGTTAGGCAAAACCTCGTAAGTGAAAATTCGTTTTTTGCTGTTCCTGTAAAGTTTGCAAAATGTCACTTACGT
>JAHWFP010031662.1:0-22589 GCA_023313725.1 Lithobius niger
CCACAGACACTGCGATGCGTATGGCAGCTATGGAGGTGTTTCTTCGCTATGATTATTTCTGGACACAGCAGCACGCTAAACGAATTTGCGTTTATTTAACACCAAGCACAGTCTTATGTACAAAAATCCGAGCCACAGTACAAATAGTTTAAAACCACAGTCGTGAAGGTATGAAGACTCTACCTACCGTTACCACTAAACAAATTCGATGAAATCACCGTAAAGGAAGTTTTAACTTTTGCAAATTAAACGGACACAATTTAACGTAATCAGAATTTTGGGGAATATTATTTATCCTCCCTGGAGTCCGCTTATTCACTCAGGTTTTGGTAGATTCCACGGAAGCTGACGAAAAATAGCTGACGAAGTGGGAGAGCTAGCAAAACAGACTGAAACAACTATTAAAACTTGGGAACTTTGGGCTTGTTTAGGTTGGGGGGAACACTGGGGGAATCAAAATTGGGCCTACTAAAGGCCTAACCCCAAATCCCCCTAACTATGAGACCTAGAAAGGGTCGAAGAGGACCAGCCAGTTAGCTGGCCAAAAGGCTTTCTGATTTTGCATGCTGGCCCCGTCCGTTGCTTAAATTCGATTTGGTAACCCCTGACAACCGCGTAATAACAAGGGTATTACGGGTAAATAAAGTTCTAGAAGGTTCGATAGAGGCAGGAACAGGAAATTAAATTACAAGACATAGATAATGCCCGCCCATGTAAGATTAGCCACATGAGACTATAAGATTGGCCATCTGCCCCAGCAAACATGCAATTTCAAGATTTGCGACGTAAGCCATGAAGAGCACCAAATTACATTAAATTTAATACCCGCTACAAAGCAAGCAAAACAATCAAAAGCCAGTCTGCTGATTTTGGTCATGATGTCCCGCGGTTTTCATCACTGCAAGTCAAGCATAGGGACCCGTTACGTTTGGGTTGATCCTCTACTGTCTTACGGCAAACATTTTATACCGTGCCCGTAAGCCTTACAGTTTGCACTCAAATCACATAGCCAAATTAACACTTCTTTACATATTACTATGGCTGAGAGCTAAGAACACAATCAATCGCATTTCTGCTCGTCCGTGGGTTAACCTACACAACCGATGATTGAAGTGGCTTCCCACCAGGCTAAGATAACCACTGACATCAATAACACTGTGTTAGTGAGGGTCAGCATAGGGCCTGCGTTAAACTCTCAACTTTGAGAGATCATAACTCCGTCAAAAGTGAACATTTTTAAACCAAATTAGGAATCTACCCTCGACTAGTCAAAGCCTGCCTACAGTCTAAAAATTTTGAAATTCGGTCCAGCCAAACCAGAGATACAGAGAGGGGCCAAATAGAAAACTTCTTGTTCTTGTTCTTGTTCTTCTTCTGGGATGTACCTTTCGCATGTCCTCGCTACAAGTCAAACTACACCACCTAAAATCATGGGAATCTTAATGTCCTAGGTGTACATGTGCCTTTTCAAGGTTTTTAGAGTGTAACTGAAATAGTTATTTAGAAATAAGCTATCATGTGCTAACTGAAACAATGCTATTTTGTTGATTAAAAATACAAATTCTCCTTACTATAACTAAACTCTCCCAACGAAGAATTAGGGAGCGTTTCTCAAATTACGTAACACTTTTTTCTAGCAATTTAAACTTCTTCACCCTCTTTGTAACACTATTTTAACGAAAAATAATCCCATTTTCAATCCCATTTTTTTTCACATACTGGGTAAAAATAGCTGATTTCGTCCGCTTCGCTCATTCAATCAGCATATCCCCTTCAGTTGTTTTCCACAAGTTGCAAACATTTGCCTTACATTTACAACAAGTTGCAATCATTTCGGCCGCTTTGGGACTTCTCTTATTATTAGATGTGCTTTTGTTGCTTACAGTCAATGGATCTACGTAACTTATGACTGTGAACGTACAAAAGTTCTTACTGTCTTGTCTTCATCTCTACATTTTTTTCTTGAGGAATCTTATGTCTGTAAATAATTAGCCGTTACATCAGCCAAATTGAGAATTTTTTCGTAAGCTTTCTTTGTTCACATTTTTTCATGCAGAAATCCCTCAAGTTGACTGTTACTAACACATCAGACCGCAAAGCGCGTGGAGTACGAATTGTTGCAAAACCATCATCTAACGTGCGTCTCTATTCTCACGCAATCTACAACAACGTACATGACTGATTATTTTGTACTTCGTTACAGTTCAGCTTTTAGTTCGTCCAGGCTGTTACAATACAGTCATGGCTAAATTATTATGGATCCGCCAAAAAGAGCACATTTTTTTCAATTAGAAACATACATTGATTATTTAGGTTACTTAACTGATATTAAAACTTCATTTTAGTGTTAAGTCTGTGTTTAACTCCATTTTGCGACACTAAGTGGCACTGCGTGATGCTTTTTGGCAGCTTTCCTAAGTTTGACACCAAAGGTCGCAAGAATCATTGCAAATGGCTGACTGCTGGTAGGAAGGCTCTCACCAATACTGGTAGGAATTTTAAACCGCTTCCCTAATTACGATGTTGTACAAAGAAGTACATTAGTAGTTTTAACAGTTTTATACCACGCACCATGGCTGTTTGCTGTGACGTGCATATCACGTGACTGGGCTAGTCCAATCAGACGGCCAAACAGACGTTGTTCTCGTTCGTCATTGGCTAACTCATGGTGACGTCACGGCAAACAGCCATTGCGCATGGTTTAGGCTTCTTTGTCCTATTCAGGTTTAGTTCGACCAAATTCGTCCAAATGGGTAAAAGGAACACTCACATGTCCACGTAAACAGGGTCAAATCAAGTTGTTATTGAATAATTGCAAAAAAATTGCAATTTCACCTCTGGTGGTTAATTTGGTAAAGAAAAAGGATGAACTTGCATCACCCAAGCGAAAGAGAAGACATGGGCGAGCACGCCTATCATCTGCCCGTGATGATCGTAAACTGGTGAATTTTTGTCAAAGCAATCACAAACTGTCCTGAAAAAGTTAAAACAACTCTGGGAGCGATCAGGGGTTACTGCAAGCCCAGGAATCGTCAGGAGGCGTCGGTGTGCAGCTGATAAGAAAGCTCGACGGCCACGAAAGAAGCCGAAAATCATGCCGCGGATATTGAAACAAAGACTGGACTGGGCAAAACAGGACAAGGCTTGGGCTTCTCAACAATGCAGTAAGGTAAAACACTACAATATTGGTATTGACGTGTTTTATCTTACTCCACTGTTGAGAAGCCCAAGCATTGTCCGCAACATGATTTTCGGCTTCTTTCGTGGCCATCGAGCTTTCTTATCAGCTGCACACAGACGCCTCCTGACGGTTCCTGGGCTTGCAATAACCCCTAATTCCTCCCAAAGTTGTTTTAACTTTTGAGGACAGTTTGTGATTGCTTTAACAAAGATTCATCAGTTTACGATTATCGCGGGCAGATGATAGGCGTGCTTTCCCACGTCTTCTCTTTCGATTGGGTGATGCAAGTCCATCTTTTTTCTTTACCAAATTGATCAACAGAGGTGAATTTGCAATTGTTTTGCAATACCCTTCTGTGTCAAGCTTGTATTATTCAATAACAACTTGATTTGGTCATGTTTACGTGGACTTGTGAGTGTTTCTTTTACCCATTTGGATGAATTTGGACTAATTTGGTGGAACTGAACCTGAAGGACAAAAACCTCAATCACTAAGTTCAACTATATTTCTAGAATCCTAAAACTGTTAAAACTACTAATGTACATCTTTGTACAACATCGTGATTAGGGAAGCAGCTTAAAATTCCTACCAGTATTGGTGAGAGCCTTCCTACCAGCAGTCAGCCATTTGCAATGATTCTTGGGACCTTTGATGTCAGACTTAGGAAAGCTGCCAAAAAGCATCACACAGTGTCATTTAGTGTTGTAAAATGGAGTTAAACACACACCTAACACTAAAATGAAGTTTTAATATCAGTTAAGTAACCTAAATAGTCAATGTATGCTTTTATTGAAAAAAAAATGTACTTTTTTCGGCGAATCCATAATAATTTGGCCATGATTGTCAATCTAAGGACCAGGGTTGATTGTCTAAGTCGTTGTTGCTTGAAATCTTTGGTTGCAACATGGAAAATAAATCCTAATTTCAAAGCCCTCCCACGCATTTATCCTGACACTGACAAGCCCCAAACCAACAAAAGGACAATGTTCAGATCACCATGCATTCGCGTGTAAACTTTAAGCTGTGTAGGTCTTCCTAATTATTCACTAGCCATGAGCAATGAGTCTATGGGACGTAACATGGGGCCAGCGTTACTAGTAACATAAAAACAACGTTATTAACGCATCTTTGTCTCTATGAATGGTCGACACTCATCCTTTAACTTTTGTTTTTTTCTTTATCCCTGCACCTTCCCCGTACATTTACCACAATTTGAAAGATTTCTGTCGCATTCGGATTTATCCGCAACATGCCAAAATATGCTTTTAGATGCTTTCAGTTAACAGACACATGTCTGCTATATTTTCGTAGTGAGGCCGTCTTTTTATCATTAACAATCAATTTTTTTAACAATAGGATGTCTACAAAGATCTACTGTTACTTGGCCGCGACACACTAGCGTGTGTCTAGATCTGCAGACCACAACAATACGAGTCATTCAACTAGGCGTGGAACCGTTCTTTACTACTTCTTGATAAAAAAAAATCGTACTCAATTTTACGAACGATCACTCGTCGAATGCAGATTGCACACATAGTTACACATTTTACGGAGAGCCATTACTCAGAATTGCATTAATAAACTGACATTAGATGATGTTTTAAGGAGCGTAACGTACTTAATAATACACATCAACAGATGTTGACTAAATCGAAAGAAAGTCTGATCTACATAATCAGAGTATTTGAACTTTGAAATAATGAAACGAGTAATGAAATCCGAGATGCCTGCAATCAAAGTAACAGCCTCTTAGAACCAAGCCTCTTCCTGCGCAAATCATTTGTTTAGCGAGAGATGTGGACCATTATTTCTTCATTCATTCATCGCATGAGTATGCGAAGACGTTACCTACTTACTTGTGGCAGTAATGCTTTAACTTAGTGGATATTACGCCCATGTGGTTTATTGATAGACTTGACGAGAATTCATAACCTGTAAGTTGAAATGTATGCTTCGTAGTTTTCCAGTGACGTTCAGTATTTTTATACTTTATTCTCAATTACCTTCAAGTGCACAGACAGTATTTACAACCTAGGCTTCCTCAAGATATGAGAACTAAGCGAAAAATATGTACGTAATTTAGTAGCCACTAGTCCGAGACATGAGAAATAACAGCTTCGAATTTCTTTGTTTACATAAAATTGACAGGCTAAGCAGTTATTGCACGGGGCCAGCCAGGGCCTCACTAGTTATGACTGTATGGCTTTTTTAATTTGGTTTACGCCTAACACGTAAAGCATTAATAAAACTCGATCAGAGATGGCGCTGTGTAGCTACCCCAAATGTAAAGGATTATGGTCATCAATAATTTGTTTGCGATTGGAGCTTCTGAAATCAAAACGCTGTAAACGTGGATAGATAGACTGCCGAATATAATTATTGTAATACACTTGCTAAATAAATTATAAAGTGTCATTGCAAAATCAACTCAAACTTTCAAATTTCTCCAAGATGGCGCGCATGTGCATTTCAACCGTTCGCACATTGAAGGACAGACTGACATTAGCAGTTTGCATAGATTGACAAATAGTCTCTATATGAACGTCCTTCAGGTAAACAGCCAGAAATCAGATCGGGTTATGCCGGATCACCCTGTGTAAGCACTAGCAGTGTAGATGGTGTCCTAACCGTCTAAGGATGTGGCTTTATTTTTGATTGTTTCCTGTACAATTAACACTAAAAATTGCGGCGCAGGCAGTAACCAATGTGTACATAACAACCAAGTTAGCCGAGGTAAGGTGTTGAAAGTGACATGGGAAATAGGAAGCTAAAACTCCGAAAACGACTCGACTATCTGCCAATCACAACGAAGTGGAAAGAAGCCACACTGCCAACTCTCGGATTAAATTGGGTGCGCACGAAAATTCACCTGTATTACTCGGATTACGCTGGATCACCTCGTCCAAGTAGTAAAACAACTCTGTTATGTCGTGGCTTTAGTGTCCGCGGCCTATCTTGAGTTCGCTGCGGAACGAACACAGATAATCGATTGTACGTTTTTGGTAGCAGAGTGCCTTGTTGATATCCAAGATGGTTACAAAAACAATGGCGGCCATCGACTAAAATCGCCCCCTCCAATAAAATAATTGCAGGACTCAAAATACGCCGTACACACAACAGACGGTTGCATGTACATATAACACTGAAATTATTCCCGAGACAGTAACTCATGTGAACAAAATAAACAAGCTCGGCGAAGTAGGTTGTTGAGGGACAGGGAGAACAGGAGGGATAAACACTGGAAACGGCTCGAAAATCTACCAATCACAAACGAGGTTGAAATGTGGGGTGGAGTCGTTGAATTTATTTACATTAATTCACTGCATGACGTGACGTGGGCGAGTCGGTGTTATGTTTCGGTGCTGTAGTTCCACCAATCACTTTTAATAACCGTGATAAAGCTTCAGCATATCTTAAAGGGCATATCTTCAGCATATCTTACATCCATTTTGACATGCATGTTTTACTTTTGGATCACGTACACAATAACTAAACACAAGAATTGCGGTAGGAATACGTTACGTACGCCCGATACAACAATTTAATTACTGCATCACCAAAACACGACACGGAGACCGCCATTGTTTTGCTGGCACGGGCAGAAATTAATGACGACAGATGTCACTTTTCGATTTCGACTCGCAGCCGATTGACATTGCTCTGTTGGCTGTGAGAGCTCAAGCGTCACGGCCAGCTAAAGCCGTCAGACCCTTGAGCTCTCAAACCCAACAGAACTATATCAATCGGCTGCGAGTCGAAATCGAAAAGTGACATCTATCGGCATTAATTTCTGCACGTTCCAGCAAAACAATGGCGGTCTCCGTGTCGTGTTTTGGTATGATGCAGTAATTAAATTGTTGTATCGGACGTCCGTAACGTATTCTTACCGCAATTCTTGTGTAAGTGATCCAAAAGTAAAACATGCATGTCAAAATGGATGTAAATGACCTTTAATAGAGTACGTAAATAAAATGGGAAACACAGCCTGATGGTTAGCACGAGTGTTTCATGTGCAAGAGGTCCCTAGTCCCAGCCTGACCTTAGCCACCTCTGGCATTTTTTTTAGAAAGAGAAGGGCCTCGTGTTCTCGTGCCATGTTAAATATCTTAGGAATTTCTGATTGGAAATAAACCTAGCAAAATTGTCCCTCTCTCCTTCTGTCGTCCTGGCATCGACAGGGAGAGCGTGCGACAAACCTCCGAAGTTTTTTTTTTAATTTCTTTGATCCTTAAGTCTACCGAAGCAATTTAATGCTCGTTCGGCTGAACCGGCTGTATGTAGATTTAAACTTCTGCGTGGCGCTCTAAATACGGATGTCCTTTAATTTATGTGGGTTGTCACGTGAATAAGCCTTAGCGCCGTGACCACGCGTTCCGTGTGACGATTTCAGGTTAAAAAGGCTGCCAATTCGTGACGCAACTAAAAAACAAGAATTTATTTAATTTGATACAACTGGGTTAATTTTTGACAGGCACCCCAAATAATCTGGTTTGGTGATATTAGGAAAACTAACATATTCAATATACATTTCACGAAAAAAAAATGGCTAGTAGAAATAATTGTAGACTTTTTTAACGGTCAAACAATTACCAAACACAGGCATAAATAACATTCTGTAAAAATCAACGGAAAAGAGTGGTTACACAATTCTAATAAAAAATTCTAAATTTTATTTGGTGCCAGTTCTTGCTCCTAGATGCAGTTATCATCCTACTGTGTGTGTCCAGTTAATTTTTGTGGATGCATACTCGACCACAAATGTCAAAAATAAAACATCTGAAATTAATACTTTTTATGACGATTGGCGTAACATACTGAACGGAAACTTCCTTTTAACGTGTTATGTGGGACTGCTCCGGAAAGGCTTATTTTATTTCTGTCCTTGTGTTGAATTTTGTGTTTCATGTAAGGGCCTTTTTTTTTTAAGTGTTTAAATAGGTTAAGGTTAGGGATTCAAAACATGCTATAAGCTTTGGTTGTATTTTTAAAAATATTTCGAATTGTCGGTATCCCTGTTTTCGTACTGGTATGCCTGGCTTGTGGAGTCAACGTTGTGCGATGGTTTTTATATTTTTTAAGGTGTAGGCACGATAAATATCGCCAGTTGCGAATGTTCCTTTAGTTTTTCGTTGGGATGTACGGCTTGACTTTTTGTTGTGCCGTTGTAAAATTCGGTCGCGTGGTGAAGCTTTAGTGCTTTGGAACACGGGCTGAGTAAACCCTGTAAAAATATTTGTTAGAATGTAAGAAACTGTGGTGGTCAAAACAATTCCATCCATTAAATACTGACACAGGGTCGGAATGGGGTTGGTCTGGCCTTCTCCCTTCAGGGGCTTCGGAACGTCTAGAGTAGGGGGAAAGAGGCATCGGCAATGGGTCCTGGGGAAGTGCCGTAAGCTTCCATATCGGTGAACGTGACTCCATCAGCGTTAATTTGAAAGAGATAAAATTGTCATATGAATTCATTTTGTTTAAACAAGGGCCTGCTGTGGTGGGGTCTTCTTTCACTGTAATGATCACCTGAAAATCTAAGCACACATACGTCACACTGCGTTAATTTTGATTAGGTTATCTAAACTTTCACCATGAGTTAAAATAATTGATAACCCCACACATTTTACAACGACCGCAAGTTTCACGAACTTACACGAAAAACGTATGCACCAAGGCTGCAATAAAATGTTTGGGCTGTACGTCGATGTTTTCTTATCGTCAGGAAAAATATCTCCCAATTAATTCCTGGGTCAATCCGAGTTCTCGGATCGCCGGAGCTAATCTATAATTCACGGTTAGGTACTCGGATTAGGAGACCTGGCGTGCAACAATGCCCCAGTTGACCCTGTGACCAGATCAAAATAACCCTTCCCCTCCCCCAATCACACATAATTTCGAAGGTCCAAGTAGTTTTGAAAGGAAAAGTGTCCGTAAGTCCCGTATTTAAGAACAAAAACGTCCCTAAGGTCCCAAAACAGAAAGCAAAGGTGTTCACAGGACCCGTTCTTCAGCAAGAAAATATCTCCAAAGATCCTGGATCAAGGGAAAAGAAACGAAATTGGAGCGTTTAACGGCTCTGAGATTTTGCGGCGTTTGTCCAGTAATACCTTTCGTCGTTTTCGATTAAACTGAGTAAAAGGTTTAGGCAATCTTCACCTCGCAATGATCCAACTTTTTAAAAAATTTCTGACTTCGGAGAAAATTGTTGCTAGAAATTTAGAAGTTTTTTCAATAGTGTATAATTATTCAGCATTTTTCACCTTTCCATGGTCGTTACCTAAAAATTTCGGTCTCTGGCAGGGGGAATACCTAGTTTGTCGTAGTACGATAAGGGTTCAGAATGTTGACTTAAGTCTTCCCCTCCCCCCCTCCTCATCCCGTCTTCCATAGCTGGCTACAAGCCTGTTTAATTTACGTTACCAGCACGAGCCAAACCAAATAATAAACTTTACGTAGCGTAAACTCATATAAGTTAGAAGCATTTTACCTGTCTTCTTTTTCCTTGTTAGGAACTTCAAATTCCAGAAGGAAACGCCTCAGCTTAGCCGTGGATGAACTAAAGATTAGCAGGGGATTAGCAAGGCGACGATGTTTGTCAATTTATCATTGATTCTGCTACTCTTCGGAAGCCGATACCGGTTACCGCCGAAACCGCCTCACATTCATCCGGGCAAACAATGCCCCAAAGTTGTGCCCCACGACGATCCAGACTTATTTAAGGTAAAGGTTAAAATTGGATGCAAAAGGTAAGGTGCTCCCATCGCAGCAGCCTGGGACTGTAGAGACAGCCAGTAACATCTATACCAGCAAATCGCGGTAACGACAAATTGGTGCAAACTGGCTTTCGCTGCATACCCTGGATGCTACGACGGTGCATGTTTATGGGTCTTCTTAACTTCATCTTTGGATCTTCTCACTCGTGTACGTGGCCAGTGTTTTTCTTGTCCCATGGTCGGTCTCCCGTTTGGGCTACCCCTAGCCTCAGTACGTGTGACGGATGCCAAGCTTAAGGAGGCACCTACCCTAAAACTATTCTCGCCACACACAAATTTTTTTTTTCAGGTTAGTTCGGTGCAATAATATGTTTTCTACGTGGTACAACACTTTTTGTTTGTTAACCGAGACCTTTTATGGGTAAAAGCACATTTTTGGGGGATTATTTAGCTTTGCGTAAGGTTATAAGTTTCATGTTCGAACTGGATTTTCTCAGAACGCGAATATCGCTAGCGGCCAATCACTAAAAACACCATAACTATACTCAGAATTGAGATAGTGGCTTGAAATTTTTTACAGAAGTTCCTAGGTATGGTGACTACAAAGTGAACCAAAATCACACTTCTACACACTTCTGGTGTATTTTTTTTTAAATCCCAAAATGTTGGCTATATAATTTTATAATACGCGCAAATTGTGATTATATTATAAAATATAAAAAATTGTGGTATCTAAAATTATTTTAGTTCACATGGTAGCCCTACGTGTACTGATGATTTAGAGCCCAATCTCGTTCATGTGCAACAATTTTTGCCGCCTCTATCAAAGTAGCAGTATAAAAGTGTAATAAAATTTACGAAAAATTTACTGGTCCTGTACTTCCACAAAATTACAATAAATGAAAATTTAAAATATGTCCTAGACTCGTATTTCAACACACTTTAAGGTACAAAAAAATTATGGCTCTAAGGCAATTACACTAAAAGAAAAAAATTTCCATAGTTAGGCCTCTGTTTAGGGTAGGTGACCCCCCCCCCCTCCCTTAAGGTCAGTCTGCACTATTCCACATAGCGTCATGGTAGCTCAGCGGTAAAGTAGCCGACACATTATCAAATTGCCTGGTTCCCACCCAAAGGCAGACGCGTGAATTTTTTTTCTTTGTTAAGACGGACGCACACTGGCTTTCTCACCCGTTTTGAAGCTCTCAGTCCTCGCAACAAGGAACGAGGACGAGGATCCCAGCCCCCGTTTTGCGTTAACAGTGAAAAGTGGAAGAAAACAAACAAATGTAATAAATTTACCGAAACAAATAAAAAAAAAAACACAACAGTTACCATAAAACAACGCGCAGCAATTCACGTTACTCACAACATTGCAACCGCTGATTTACAAACGTTGGTTTCCCTTGAATGACAAAAAGGAATAAAGCAACCGAATACAATCAATTAAATGGAACAATTGTTGAAAACAACATCACCTCAAACGTCAAACACGAATTCAGTTAACTTACAACATTGCAACTGCTTTCAAAATTAAACGTTGCTTTTTTCGTTGCGTGTAGCATTGCGTCTTAACGAATATTCTACACAAACTTTCTTCTGGCAAAACGCAACAATGTATTCCACTCGCGCTCACTATAGGGCTCGACAATGTAGTCGGACTGATAGCTTCAAAACGGGTGAAAAGAAGGATATTACCTGCTTTCCTCATGCTGGAATCCAACAATGGCTCGGGCGCTGCGCGCCCTCGACATTGTTACATCCCAGCACTCGGAAAGCGGGCAATATCCTATACTTAGTTGCAATTCCTGGATGATACGACATAAGCTTGTTTACCGATCACAATAATGCAACTTCATTTCTTTACAACTGCTGGTGTCCTTGTGTTGTTCGTTTGTTATGATTTTGATATAGTTTCTATGTTGAAATTTTTACATGCTTTATTGACAAAGTGTAGGACAGTCTGAAACATCTGGAAGAGTGATGGAAATGTGTTGTTCTTGTAAAGAATAGGCCTAGTGGTCGAGTGTAGCCTACTCTATACTAGATCAATTAGCAAGCATGACTGCCAGGGAAAGAGACATTTATTATTCATCAAACATTAGTTTATATAGAGTGTGTTTCTAAACTAGAGGGAAGAGTGAGATGGATTCCTCTAAGCCACGCCCCACAACGTCATCAAAACCGATCAGCTTAGAAACACCACTGCCTCACTTGTCGTTCTCAACATTAGAAAAATTAGCAATAATCACTGCCACATCTATTTTCAGCGGGAAAAATGTTAGTAAGAACAATATCTGTTTAATTGGACTTTGTATCTAAATTTAGACATTTTCCGTATCTCACGTCCTTCAGTTTAGAAACACGACCATCTCATCTACTACTAGTGATGGCAGCCATGTTGGATCAGTAAGTGAGCGAGAAAAAACCTGGCTCACTTTCCTCAGCAACATCTCAGCTCCATGACGTCACGCTTACGTAAAGTGGGAGGAGTTAGGATCAGCCGCCTCGAGTTAAGAAACAGTTTTTCTCACTTCCCTCTAGTTTAGAAACACCACCATACATGCGGGTCTAGTCAGCTGGCCAAACAGTTAAGCTGGCTGGTTAAGCTATTACATTGTGGGGGTGACCGACGCTGCTGCGGCCATCCACAGCTGATGTCATAAGTGGCTGTTATGCATGACGTGTAGGGAAGGGTCTCACACACACTACAGTTATGGGAAGGGAATATAAAAGTCTTCAATGAAGAAAAAATGAAGAATGAAACTGCCTTGTGTCGTTTTTCCAGAAATAAGCAATTTTAGGCAGAGATTTTCAGTCAGGTAGTGGGCGTCCAGCGGTGTAGACCTTGCTGTCTCCAGCATGATGTAGCAATCTGTATTAACTGTATATATTGCAAGATGTAGAGTAAATATACGCAATTCTCAGTCTACTTATTTCAAGCTGTTGAAATGCTATTAATTTGAAGTGAAACTTCTGGGCGACGATGCTGAAGCTGTGAGAAAGAGGGTGGCAGTATAGAATCAATCAACACATCGATAAAAGGGTCATTGAGTGCGGGCCGCAATAAGAACTTTTTTGGGGAAAAAATCGATGGGCTTTCAATTGCTCTAATTGATTCTTCATTTTTAATTCTTAATTGCAGACTTTTCCATTCCCTTTCTAGAACCATCCATTTCCGTCACTTTTCCAGGGGTTTCACACTCCCATACACTTTGCGAATAAAGCATAAAAACACAGCTACATAGAAACTGCATCAAAATCATAATAAACAAACAACACAAAGCCACCAACAGCATCCCAGACATCCTACACTCGCTTAGAAAAAGTGCACAAAAATGAGCCACTAAACCATGCGCAATGGCTGTTTGCCATGACGTCACCATGAGCTAGCCAATGACGAACGAGAACAACGGCTGTTTGACCGTCTGATTGGACTAGCCCAGTCACGTGATATGCACGTCACAGCAAACAGCCATGACGCGTGGTGTAATTCTTAACAGGAATTCGGAGTTAAGGAATTTGATGCCTTTAAGAAAATTTCTCAAAATGAGATTCCTGAGCCTCAAAAGTACTGAACCGAAAGTTTATTCGTTTCTGCCCCTGTTTTTATTTCCTTTTTCCTTTTATCTTTACCCCCACCCCACCCCAAAAAAATTCCTCTTTGCACCACTGATAACTTATAATGTGTATGATGATTACTAATCATTTTAGATTGCTGTAGGAGGGGACTGGTACGTTAACCAAGTGACTTCTACAAGTACCGATGCGCAACAGTACCGATGTGTAAAAGCGGAATTTTACCAAAATAGTACCAATGAACTGACCATCAAACTTTACGGACTCACGTATTACAAGTACGGTAATGTTACTTGCAATTTCCTTATTTTTAAGCTTAATCAGCTACGAGCATTTGACAGCTACGAACTGTGTTTTCTCAGTGGCCCGTAGGCCGCAATGGAGGGGAGGGGCCGGGGTTGCACGCATTCTCATCGCCCAGAAAAAAAATTTATGGGTAAGTGTTTTTCAAAATTTTTTGAAAATTTTACGTTAAAAGTAAAACTTTAAAAAAAAATGTGAAAAACACTCACTACGATAAAAAATTTAAGGCCAAAATTCAGCTACTAATTTTTGATGCCCCTAAAGACTCAATTTTGTCTTTAAGTTGTTTGGACGAAATTAACGGTTTTTCCATTTTACACCGTTTAATTACCCATTTTTTTTTATTTCTGTCTCCACATAACCCATCAAGGTTCACAGCGTTTACCCAGTCTGTTTACCCTCACTCAATCTATGGCTGCACAGTAAATATTGATTTTAATAAGTAAACCTTTTAGGATCCAGAATTTAAGGCCAAAATTGAGCCTATGGTCACGAAATATGGAAAAGGGGCCCTATGGTCCCAATTTTGTCTTTTAGTCATTTTGGATAAAATTGACGGTTTTCCCATTTTACAGCATTTAATGATTCATTTGTTTTTATATCTGTCTCCGCATAACTTCTCACAAAGGATCACAATGTTTACTTACGAGCACTCATTCACCCAGTCTGTGGCTGAACAGTAAAGGTTGATTGAATTTATATTAATTCAAGTTTACTGTAATTTACGGCAGAAGTACAGTATGGTATTTCGAAACAGTTGGCACCAACAGAGATTACAAAGTAATGCTTGAAAGTTTCTAGTTGCCGGCGAGGAAAATATCCACTACCTGTAAATTTCAGCATTCTGTTCCTGATGCGCTATTACCCTGGAGGAATCAAAACTCTCTGGATATGCCCAGCTCAGCTACCAACCTGCGCATGTGCCAGCATACGCAGACCCTCCATAAATGGTGTTACGGCATCAGCCAGCCATCTCTTTTCCTCCAACCTCTGGACAAGACACATCCAAACTGTTACTCTCCTCATCTTTTGCCTCTCGTCTATCGCCCGCCAAGAAGAAACCTCACGTCGAAAACCATCGCAAGCAACCATGCAGCTGGACCATATCTCGTCGAGAGTCTCTCGCTCTGGAGATCTTTCGTCGAAAGTCTCTCGTCCTGAAGATCTTTCTTCGAAAGTCTCTCGGTCTGAAGATCTTACATCGAAAGTTTCTCGCCCAGAAGAGCTCTCACTGATATGTAACGCCTTGCGTCACTCGACGAAAGTCTCTCGTCCTGAAGATCTTTTGTCGAAAATCTCTCGCCCAGAAGAGCTCTCCCTGTTGCGTAACATCCTTGCATCTCTCGTCGAAAGTGTCTCATCCTGAAGATCTTTAGTCGAAAGTCTTTCACCAGAGGAGCCCTCGCTGAAGCCTCTGGCCCGATAATCGTCACCCTTGAATCTTTTATCGAAAGTTTCTCGTTTTTGTGATCTCTTGTCGAAAGTGTCTCGCTCCACCACCATCTTGAGTTCGTCTACTCACTGCAGCTTCGTAGCTCAAAGTGACTGCCGACCTTGTCCCCTGACCTAGCCCCTTCCTTACCACACCCGTATTTATGAAGACTCCCTGCATGAACTGTCATCTTTCATCCATAAATTATTATTACACTACACTTCACGACAGAAGATTATTTAGGCCGTATTTTTTCTCACGGTCCGCCCATTTCTGATCGGCCGTGCACCGTCACCTTTTTAACCGACGCCAACCTTCCAGCACCGCCGCCCCACATGACTCGACATGGATTCTGCCAGGATGGCCTCCGCTTCTCCTGCCATACAGCATGACCTCCGCCGACTGCTCTCATCGTGTCGCACCCGCCGTCAAGACTACTGCCACCTCCATGGCAATCGGTCCATTGCTGCTATCATGTCGGCTTTTTTCATCACCGACCCTTCACGACCACAGCTCCCGCTTTGATCATCAAGCTGCTGTTACGTTTTCTCCACTGTCACTTTGTCTCTCTCCGGCCAGATTTTTGTGCTCTCCTCGCCGAGATTTGTCGCAGTTTTCCGGGGATGCACTTCTGAAGCCAACTATCTCTCGCAACCTTCGTTCTTCAAAATCTGCAGCCCCTCGTCCACTGAAGCCTGCTCTCCCTCTTCTCTTGTCGCTCCAACTTTTCTGGTCCTGAACGCCTCTCAACCAACCAACCCAGCTGGCCTGCTCAACAATTCTAAGCCTACTATCCCTCATCTTTCGTCTGTTACTGCCATACGCACCTCCCAGTGATGTTCAGGCTGTCAATCTCCAAGCACTGTTGCAAATTTCAGACCCTTGAAAACTACTGTCCCTCATTTCGATTGTTCATTTCATATTGACTGTATCCAGCGAACATTTTAAGCTTCAAGCTGGTCCCATTGGGGACGCTTTTTTTCAGCCCACAGCACCGTAGTTCTTTGTGTGCCGCTGCTCCTCGGCACTCTTTTCTAACCTCTGACCATCTGCTTCTATTGCTCAGATACAAACCTTCAACTTGTAGCTTGCGCCCCCCCCCCCCTGTTTTGCTGCCTTTGCATGCATGATTCGCAACACCACTGATCGTCTTACTGCCTCATAAACATGATGTCCGACTTGTAAATCTGGGAAGGTTTAGTGAAATTAACCAACTGCTGTATTCCTTGAATCGGATTGTATGCGTCAGGGCGTTTCATGTTTGCTCCGTTACGACATTCCCGCTTCACCTGACCCCCGTAGGGAAGCACAGTTCTTGTCCCGCAAAGGAATACGTTCGTAAAACGTGGAATAGTTATAATCTTCTTCATGAGGGTTGAATCGTTTTTAACGACCCTCATCCTCTTGCTTCACTTTGGCCCTTGACAGCAACTTTGCTGCATGGCTCTTTCTAACCTAACGACATCTCCTGATCTCTGTTGGTCATGTCTTCTGTCTCTCTTCAAAGGTTGCTTCTCAACATGCTTACGTCGATCCGGCACTCGGCAATCGAACTAAACTAGTAATTTGATGAATGAATGTGTGAATCCCGCATCCTCTGCACCATCGCTGTCATTCTCAACCCTTCTTCAACCATTATGATTCTTGGGGAATGACAACTCTACCACTCATCATGCTCAAATGGGACACGCTGCACCTTCTTCTTAATTCACTTCTCCTCTACAATCAAGTGACAACAGGACTGAATAACCTGATCGTGCAGAATCTTCAAATTAACCTTGCTCTCGTTCACTTCTCCCATCACGTCCCAACAACCTGCCTTGTTTATACATTATGCCACCAACACAGGCCTCTCAGCTCTGAACTATCACCCATTAATCCCTGTTGGCCTGGCCATGTAACCCTTACAATGGTCTCTGTTACACAACATCAATGACGCTGCAATGATTCATTCAACGCAAAAGACTGCAAATCAGCACAGAATTTACTACCAAGTCAACATCATCCAATTTGAAGGTTTCACCTTCTCCAACCTCTCAGTGTTCGTCAAACTCATTTTTCCCCACTCTCATCAACCCACTCACCATAGAAACCTAAGAAGATGAACCCGCCAATTTCATCAATCCCGATCTCACCTCACTGGCATCACTGCGGGAAACTCCACGTCCACTCGAAATTCCGTGATTGTGGCTCCAAATCCAACAGCGTCACTTGCACAAAATACAAACTCCTCAAGGCCTGGACTTAGAAAACAAGCACATGCCCGCTACATCATTCGCCAAAGACTAGAATCTCAACACTATGAAGGTGACGCAGCTGAAGAAACATCCCTCGCCCATTCCAGGACACACTTGCTCTCTATTCCTGGCTAAGAAAATGTCTGCAAACCAACCAACCTTCGACATTGTGTTGCACTCACCAACACCAATATTGAAGACTGTCACCACTTTCCCTTCCTGATCTAACCATTTAACCATGCCACACAATCAGTCGAAACCCCTCTAAGATTGCGACACCACCTTGGGTCTGTCGTCCTTGCAGAACCCTGATTTCCACTCAACTACCGCTTCTCTCGGAACTTGCTCGCCATGAACACATCGGCATCACACAGGAACGGATTAAAACCAACAAAACTACACCACTGGAAAAATACGAAACTCACCAGTTGCAGCAATCTCACAGAGGAGTCATTTCCAGCCCTTGCAAGCCAGGAATGGAAAAAGGACCTTGATCCGCACTAGACAACTCCCTTGCACCGGCTTTCAAGCTAGCACAAAAGTCTACTGGTATTTTTCACCTCAAAGCCTCAAAACTTCAACCTGTTCGACAACCAAAACAACAACTGTAGCCGTGCTGTACACCTTCACGAAATCCGGTGTTCTTCTGCTTTGAAAACTAGCAACCGGACTAGTCGCAACAGCTCATCCTAGTCAGCTGCCGAACACCCAAATGTTTGGCCCCTACCTCTAAACGACATTGGCCTGAGCTTAAACTTACTGTAAGTTGCTCCCAACATCTGAATCACAATCGTCCTAACAGTCAGTGAAGACCAACACACCCATCATTTGAAACAAGCCAACTCACGACGTTGTATCTCACAACGTTAACTTAACCAACGCCACTGACAACTCAACACCGAATATGTCTGCCCAAATAAGACAAGCCCCCCCCCCCCCCATTAAAAAAAACTCTCTCCCTTTTCTCCTCCACAGTCAAAACTCGCCCAGAACATCCAAACCGGCTTGCCTCGGTGATGGAACGTTCCTTCCCACAGCAGATTGCCTTTGCACACAAAAATCTGGCGAGAACAGTTGCAGATAGCTTTCGTGCATTGATATCTGCAGAAAAGCTCTCTCGTCGGGATTCCAGCTCATACCCTTGGGAACCCGTCATGATGGTGCCCGCCACTATATTGACGAGGTCAACTGTAAATGCAGAAATTTACAGGTAGTGGAATTTTCCTCGCTGGCAACTAGAAAGCCCAATTTTACTTGGAGGGGAGGTCAATTTGGTTTCTATTGCCTAAGGGAAAATGTACACTACCTTAAACCCACCAAGCCTCCCCTCTTGAGTCAACATCATGACTGACAGGTGGGTAGCTGAGCTGGGCGAATCCAGAGAGTTTTGATTCCTCCAAGGTAATGGAGCATCAGGAACTGAACGCAGAAATTTAGGTAGTGTTTATTTTCCCTTAGGCAAGAGAAACTATTTTTGACCTCCCCACCAGGTAAAATAGGGCCTTTTTAAACTCATAATTGCAATTGATTCTGAATTACCACAGTGGGCTGTTACTAAGAACGATTTAAATTTATTTCACGCATCATTAAAGTGGCACTGTCACCGATTGAAAAGCGAACAAAAATATCATGGCTAACCTTTACAGCTTGTTCCCAGGTGCACGGCGACGTACCCGATTTTCACTCAATAATTAAGGAGGTCGTGGCTTGTTTATTTCGGCGAAATAAATGCCGTTGTGCATTCCTACGTTTGGTGCAAGCAAGTGCTAGATAGTACTACATAGCGCTAGACATTACCAGATTCTGCAGACTCTCAATCGGTGATAGTGCCACTTTAAATATAAATTATATTAATATAATAATAATAATGTTTGTTGCTAAAGCAACAGGTCTGACAAGGATCGTGGGGATCACTGACTGCCAGCCTAAAGAGGGGCAGCATTTAAAAATGCGTGTACAAATATTTGATAAAAAGAGAATGCGAAGGTGGCAAGGTAAAAACTAAAACAAGATAAAACAATTTAAAAGCTTGCATATAGGTAAAAAATAGTTTTAAAAATGTTTAAATTGTAAAAAAAAAAATGCATGGCCTATGAAAAGGTGGGATCGAATTAGGAAAGGTGGGTTAGGATTTCAACTGCCTTACCACCAAGGTTAGACCTGCCAGGGACACAAAGGTCCCCGATGGTATCGCCAGTCGAACGGAAAAGGAGGAGAAGGGTGGATGGCCAATTGTCAAAAAACCAAAACAATGAATAAAATAGGTAAAAAAAATGTACAAAGCTTAAAAGTCTTTACATAAGTTGATCGTCACATTAAAAACAAAGCAATTAATAATAATAAAAATAACGCAAATACCACAATAATTGATAGTTGGCGTTTTGGTTGTGAGACGCTGACACCGTACGAGTGCAAAAATGAAGGCGAGACTATGATGCTCTCTTTATGAAGGCAGACAGATCCTCCGTCCATAATTCTTGTCGGAAGCCGTACTCCGAATCCATACATACCGTAGGGCATTCCAAACGGGGACTACCCGCACCGCAAAAAAGAATCTTCGGCAGTCAAGTCTGGATCCCCTAGTCTCAAGTTTCCAAGTGTGACCTCTGGTATTATGAATACATGGTGCTAGGTCGAAAAAAGGAAGATCGATCGAGATTAAGTTTCGAAGAATCTTGTATGTCAGGATGAGGTCAAATCTTAAACGGCGCAATTCCAGAAGCTCAAGTCCCGCTCTTGAGAGACGCTCTATATGGCTCATTGACTGGCAACTACCTCATCACTAACAAGTGTGAAGTTATATCGCGTTTGGTGGTGGTGGAGGGAAAATTGCATTACGTAAAGTTTCACAGCACTGCAACTCAGTATGCTTAGTGTCTTGTGACTTTCAGCTTTTCGGTTCATTGTGCAGTGGTAGCACCATACAGACCCCAACGAGCCTATTTAGTACGGAAATGCTTTCCATTGAGCTGGGCCACAACGCTTGTTCAAGTTTTTCCTTACAAGGAAAGCCAATTTTGTCATTTATTAACAAGAAAATCCAATTTTTGTTATATTATTTAATAACAACGAAAGCCAATTTTTGTTATTTAATTTAGTAACAACGAAAGCCAATTTTTGTAATTTAATAATTTGGTGTGACGAGGGTCTTCACAATATTTAACAGGAGTGCGGGACTTACCTATGCTGAACACTTGGCTACCCCATCAATGGAGAGACTATTTTTTGGGCAGCGTCACCTCAAGCTTGGTAGCTCGTATGGTGGCTCCTTCTGGCATCACTGCTTGACACTAATGTAAACTTAAATAGGCTGGATTGAGGTAACCTAGAGAACGTCGTAGCGCTGAGGAAAGGGGGGGGGGAGTGAGGAAGGGTCCATTTAATCAAATAGCCGGTTTCGACTACTGACTACGAGGTTAATTTTTTTTTAATCTTCGTCTCCTAAAAAATAAACCAGCGTATGAGTACATTATTCTAATAATGATGTTCATTTTCATATTAAGCGACAATTTTGCACAAGTTACTTGCGAACCAACATTGTTTATGAATTTTATTTCGTCTGTAGCAGTTAAATTTAACTTACGGTTTTTCGATATTTAAAAAGACCTTCTACACACATTTGCAGCAGAATACTGCACTGCTTTGTTAAATTTGTTGGTGTATTTTACCGTGCTTCGTTGTGCTGTTTCCTTTTGTGCGTGTACTACAAAATAATTCGATTGTATTCTTTGTACGTTTCTATAGTCTATTTATAGTACTAGGAGAATTATTGTGATCTATCTATATTAAAAAACATTTTCTAATATATATTGTATCTTTAACTTAACTTTATTTCGTCGTGATATGGTCCAAAAATGACACGAGAAACGAGGAAAAGAAATCGATAAACAACATAATAATAAACTGTATAAAATCAGCTCAATGCCTTATAATAATAATAATAATAATAATAATATAGTTATTTGCAGTCAAAATTCGTGGTAAACAATCCGAATAGAACGATAAGGAACTTTCATATGTACAGATTATATGAGGTACGTTGAGTCGGAAATTAAACAACAATTTAATGAAATTTCTTCAACATAATGCAATAATTGCACAAATATGGAAAAAATTGACGCAAAATAAAATAATAAATTGTAAACCTGCTTTTATCATCCACATAACCAACCGAATGGATGCTTAAAATACTTATTCTTAGAGCTTTAAAATGTGCGCGAAAAGGATTCACTTCCCCCACGCTCCCAATGAAGCACACGGACACCAGAAATGTTATTTTTTTCATCCTGTAACAATGCAGGCCCATAACCAAGCCTTCTACAATAAAAAAGACCCATTCGCAAACAATAAAAACACAAATACGGTCGAAAATTGGATTTAAAATCACCTAGATCTTTTAATTTTTTTCCCTGTTTTAAAACTTACCTCCCTGCTGCTATACGAACGTCACAAAGGGTGTAAAATACCCCTTCTGTCAAACCACAAGAACATTTACTCAAATCCCATTTAAATAGCACAGGAGGGTATTGCTACGTTCGTGTCAGTCCTACTACCTTAGCATGATTACCGAATTTAACGGGATTGACGAACCATGGTATTATTACGTTTACTACGTTTCTGAAAGTATGCAAAAAAAAAAATTAAATGAAATTAACACCCACTTGGTAGTATCTAACTGATACTTGAGTTGCTTTCAAAATGTTGTTGTGGATTGGTACAAGGGGGTAACTTATTTCTGTTATGACGAGCCTAGCAGCTGGGAGGTAAGTTTTAACACAGGGGTGAAGGTGAAAAATTTAAAGATTTTTGGGATTTAAACCTTATTTTGATCTGCACTTGTGTGTTTAACGTTTGTGGATTATTGTTTTTCAATGATGAAAATATGGTTAAGTCCGAAGCATTGTATAAGGCCGAAATGTTGGTATTTTTGGTGTCAATACTTCCTTGGGAGCGTGGGAGAAGGTTTTGCCCTACTCTGTTCCGCGTTCACTTCACTCCCATTTACTTCAATTTTGAGGCATTGAAAGTTTGTTACGAAAACATATTTTGTTATGAAAACATAGTTTGTTATGAAAATAAAGCCAAAGCCATCCTTTCTTTTCGTGATGTGTATTTCTTGTTTGGTGATACCTTTTCGTTGTTTTTTTTTT
>JAHWFP010031664.1:0-20115 GCA_023313725.1 Lithobius niger
GGTGTAAAAAAAATGGCCTATTTATACGCCTAAGCCTTGCTTTAAAAAAAAAACACCATCTTCAACTTGCATTTTGCCAGACGCGTTATATTCGCGGCTTCCAATTTCCGACACAGCACGGCTTTAACGATACCCGTATGTTAACCAAGTGCACGCTTAGTAGGACAAAAAATATATTGCCTACGTGCCTCACCGTCTCTTTTCTTTTTGTTTTTTCTTGATCGGCCAGTAATCCACTTCAGAATGCAACCTTGCATTTTTTCGAGTAGGCATATTTGGTGGCTCCATCTCGTCTTTCTTTTATGAAGCTCTTTTCCCAACAACTGACGATTTAATGGTTTCTTAAAGACGCGTCCATAACAGATCTTCATTCTTTCATTCCCCTTCCTGCTCTTGTTTTTTTGGCATTCGGATTGCCAAGAAATTTAGGCGGATATTACGACAGAATTACGATTATGTCGACCCGAAAGCCATTTTCCTTGGAACGCAAAACTATTTTGGATATTATGAGAAGATTGCGACGCCGAGGCCAGGTCATGCTGATAAGGGAAAAAAGGGAAGGGAACGGCGCGCCAACATATAAACTTTTGGGCCATTTCGGTTGGAAAGTCATGAAATGATAGAGGAAAAAGGGGAGGGGAGAAAAATAGGGTGGATTTTCTGAAAACTGGGCCTCTCCACCCTCCCCCCCCCTATTGTTTCCTAGCAGCAAAGAATATAAAAGGACGTTAAAGACAACTAAAAATTACAAATACATCTAGACTTCATAATAAAGAGAAGTAACGGTTCAAAGTAAAACAAATGAAAATTTTGCATATGGTCTAACAGCGTAGTTAAATACGCGTAATTTCACCTTCGTTTTTACCTTACTCCTTGACGATCAACCATCGCCCACACGAAATCAAAATAAACCCGACGGCTTGCTCCCAGGGAACCCAAGAACAGCGAGCTGATACAGCCGAGTGGGTAGTGCCCCGAGGGGTGGAATGCGGTGTGATGGCGCTTCAATAGCTGGCTCATTAAGCGCTAACCTCATTCACAGTTCAGTGACCCAACCCCCAAGCCAAGAAGCCCCTTGACAGTATCGCCTCTCCTACCTAAACGACCCCCTATAGTATTCGAATGGTTTTGGAAGGGTTAATGACAGGCAAAAAGCGAATATTAGGCCTACAGGTGTAACATATTTTTAAAACAGTCGATAAAATCCTTAATGACTACGAACGCCTCAATGACACGAGAACCAAAATAACTATGCACAACGGCGAATAGCGAGCTCGCGAGGGTTCGCAAGCATATCGAGTAAAACACACCCGACTGGATACTATACCTTGGACTTCGAGCCATAAGAACACACGAGATCGAATCGCATGTCCACCATGCGTATTACAGGCGGACCCAGGATTTTGTGAGGGTATGGCATATCAAAACTTCAAACCAAAAAGTATTTTTTCTTCTGATGTTAGTTTTATGAACGAATGACGTTTAAATAATAATAAAAAAACAAAAACAACAGTCGTACTGCTACTAGTTTCCTCACTTCTTTAATTAAACAGAGGGAATTTAAAACTTAAATAAAGGTCGGCAGTTTTTTGTGACGCGAAGTTTTTTGAACACATCACCGATTCTATTTCAGTTTTTCCATTGAATCGATTCTAGGCTGTACATTTGTGGCTTCAAGTTCTAAAATCAATAAAACTGTTACAAGGTTCCAGGATTTTACATTCCGAATATGCGAAAATATTATTTAAAAACAAACATCCGAAAGAAATGAAGCTGGAGTTAGAAGACAGGAACGGAAATAGAAAATACACGGAGCGTCCACCCACCCAAAGACCCAAGCGACAGATGTTAAGTGAAAGCTACCACTATCAGAACAGTTGTTTTTTTTCCGCATGAGGGAGGAAACCGGAGTACCCGGAGGAATCCCCCGTGCAACGGGCGGGAAACAACAGGAGAAAAACCCGTACATATACACTTCCCATCACCAGGATTGAACCTGGATCTGTACGAAGCCAGACATGTCCAGCGGGACCAGGACGCCTATCGAATCTGACGCTCCAGTGCTTGCAGCTACCAGCGCACCATCTGTTTCTATTAGGGCACGTTTGCACAACCACTCGCTTTGCATTCTCGCAGCTAGAAGCTAGAAATCACCTCAAATTCCAACATGGCGGCGGTTTTATGTCTGCTGAATCGCAACGAAAACAGCAAATAAGGTGAGTTTAGAAGCGTTTGGGAAAATTGTTTCGTCATGAGGAATTCTTTATATTATTGGCACGGATTATAAGACTGCAAGTATTTACTCAAACGATGTGGGATTTAGCTAATTCATTTAGCGTTGTTACCATGGTAATGTCACCTTTGCCATCGCGATTGAGTTCTAGCTGCGAGAATGCAAAGGCGAGTCGCTGCGTAAACGCGCCCTTAGACAATTAAACAAACACACGTAGTCGCATGTTTGTTTATTAAATACAGACAGGTTGGTATCTGCATTTATTTAAAATGAAACAAAAGAGAAATAAAAATTGCAGTAATGCTACGACAGGCGATGTTCGTTATTTTAAATGTAAAACATTTAGTACACCCTACAAAAATCTCTTGTCACTGAAATGGCTTCTCAGGTCTTTCCGTCATTTTGTTTATTCAGTTTTTCGAAAAACGTACGTCAAATATTTCTGGGCTAAAAGTTATTCCATAGTAGCTAATATATATTCACTCGAGGGAACTTAGTGCAGAAATTACATTAACGTTTCGTTAAATTTCCTGTTATTTTCACAGTGGATTGCAGAGTGAGGAGCAAGGAGGTAATTTACGGAAGTTTGTACAATTTCAATGGAGGTGTGCGAAGCACCAATTTAATGTTGAAACTTCATTTTGAACCCAGGGTAGGAAAAACGCTTTCTGACGAACCAAATTGAATTTGCTCTATATAACTGAATTGAAATGTCAGCTGCATGAACTGCGTGCACTTCTTAGAAAGATTCATGCTTGGTGGAGACACGCCAACCGTAACTAACAACAGCTAACAGGGAACATGAAGGATGTCTGGAAAAACGTCTGGAAATACCCGTGGGTGATGCCTTAAAGAATACCTGCGGGCTTTCTTTCGAAAATGGGCGTCGTTAACAACAGCAAAATATCTCGAGTAAAAAAAAAAAAAACAGAACACATTTAGAAAATATAAAGTGGTCATAGAACATAGCCATTATACATAAAAAAATCAACAAATTTGATTCCTCTTTCTGCGTAGACCTTCACAGAAATGATTCAAAAGTAAAGTGACCTAATGAACTGTTGCGTCATATTCCGGCGAAAACTGCTGTACAACCTGGGAAAAAATGGAGTACAGAACTTTGCATTTTTATACTTTATATCGATTTTTTGAGAATAATAATTACAAAGGCTTTCGTTCTTCTTTACGTTACGATTGATGTTTTTATTGAAAATAACTGTACTATTAATTAATTGCTTGACTGTACATTTGTAGGTTTCGGCTTTACACAAGTTCGAAATGATTTAGCCGTAATAAACTAAAATAAATCATTAATCATTATATTCGCATAATCGTGAATAATTATGAAAACTAATAAAAGTTTGGTAAAATAACTAAAAAAACTAAGAGTTCGAACAATCGCCACACTAAAAAGTAGCGTCGCTGCATTCTGTACTTGATTCATAGTACCCCTGTGTGTAATGTCGAGACGATTTCAACAAAGTGAAAAATATCTACGGCTCATACATATTAAACTCTCTTAATATTAAAAAAAAAACAGCTTATAAACTGTAACTTAAATGTCCAATGAAACTTATTTTTCAGTCCGTGTACGAAACATATCTTTCATTCAAATCGATATGCAAGAATTCAAGATTGTAATATCATTAGTTAGACTGAAAGCACCTCGCACGTCGGAGTTAAAGTGACGATGGAAGCACGCCATATTTGGGGAAAGATTTCACGGAATAGCTTGGAGATCAGAATTTGATTCTTAAATAAATAAGATGCCGACGTGGCTTTCTGACCTGTTTAAGTTGATATTTGCTATTGTAAACACGAAACCAATTTGGTGTAAAACTGTTCACGCATTTTACTCAAACACAAGTATTACTAATTGTGCTTTCTTACATCGTTATACGTTTTATGAGAGAGACAGTGTACTGGATTCTTTTTCCCCCATTAGCATGTTTTGTGGAAAAAACTAGAAATGTGGTTTTGCGTTTATGTCTTAGGTTAAAAAAAAATGCTCCCAAGAGCTATACAGTGTGTCCATTTACCTCCAACGTCTTTATAATATTAATTTATACATTTCAATGGCAATTAATAAAACAAAATATCCTCTTTAAGATTAGAATTTCGGATAATTAGTATACTCATGTTTCAATTATTTATAATGAAGAACGTGCTCAATGTGGCTTCCTCTTTGGTTCTTACATTACCAGAGACGGATATCAAAATTGTTCCACGATGCCTGTGAGAGTATCTTTGGCAAATTGTGGTTTGCTGGTGGATCTGGATGGTCGCTCTTTTTTGAAAGAATTCCATCCCGTGTTCGGAATGCTCTGCGTTGCTGTCATTGATTTCGACTATATAAGCTATTTAACAATCTCCACACGCTTTCTGTTCAATAGTGGTCTGTCATTGTTATAAATACGACATTTTAACCTTCATGAGGGGATATATTGTTTTTGTTAATCAGGAATAAACTGCAAATCAAGACACACGCTAGTGTGTCGCCCGCCAAGATAAACGATAACATCCAGATAAAATATATATGAGCATGGCGACCACTATAGACACGTTGTGTCTTTACAGCTAAGGCTGAATGGCTGTTTTCAGGCATGCGAGGATAAATAACTATAAGACAGAAAAGGCTGAAACTTGTTTAATCGGGAGACTTTGGTCGCCTGACAACATAAAAGTCACTATTAAGGACACAGCTTACCGTTTTCTTGTTGAAAAAACGACGTGAATAACGTTGATATTTGCCTACTTACTTACTAATACTAATACTAATTACTAATGTCGACCGCTAGTGACGGACGTGTTTTGCTGAGCTCCTGTCGCAAGTGCTTTTCTGCTATTTGTTCCGGAGACAGCATTCTTGCTTGTTGCCTTTGTTACGGATCCAGCCATGCTGTGTGCACCGACCTGCCAGACTATGTTTTCCCTCTTCTTAAACCAGGTAATGTGACCGGTTTGAGATGGTACTGTAAACAATGTTCGCCCGTCGCAGACACCCTCATTGAGAGGAATAGGGTGATCGGTGACATCATGCACAAATATGACTTACTTGCAACTGAAGTCAAGAACCTTACTGTTAAAGTCCGAAAGGGTTTTGCTAGCATGGGATCTACGAGTGAGGCAATTTGCCAGGTTCCTGAAGTTGAAACCGAAAACATCGCAGGTGTCCATTTTACCACGGGGGCTTCGGTGCAGCACGAAACTCCCTCCCGTGCCAATTCGGTTATACCTTCTATCTCCTGCCGTCCTAAAGATCACTTATCTACTGTTGGTTTTTTTACTAATGCTGTAAAGGCCCTTGGATTGGATCCTAACATTACTCCACCACGTCTTGATGATACTACTGCACGCGAAAGCAGTTCTGTTCGTCAGCAGTCAATTTTCGGCAACACTTCCCAAACTCAAACATGCCCAGCTACCTCAACTGGCCTTAACTCTCACTCGTCCAACGCGCCAAACGAACAAGCGCCGCTCCGCCCTCGTCCTTGGACTCCTGTCGCCATTCCTGAAATTAATATCGATGAATTTGACGATTTCAGAACGCAGCTTTCCCGGAGGGACTATCGTCGTCTCAAAAATAATCGTGATAATAATCGTGAATCCAATGAAACTGCCCCACCAGTTGCTAATTCCGGAAATGGGGACAGGCCTGTTTTGCCATCTTGGTCCACCCAACGACCTACTCTTGATTCACAATCCTTGGCCACTGCCAACTCCCAAGCTTTGCCCCCAAATAGTCAGCAAGTGATTACAAAACTCTTTGTTGGTGGGCTCCACGTCAGTACTAAAGTGGAGTACATTCAAAGTCTTATTAAAACCACCTTTGGGCTTACTGTGGGTTGCTTTCCACTGCGCACGACGTACCCAACTTATAAATCGTTTTGTGTAACCGTTGATAGTACCTTTGCGGACATCATCATTGGTTCTGATGTCTGGCCACCAGGCGCTCGTGTCGCCCATTTCACTGGACGAAGACGCAAACCTACAAGAAACCCCACTACTTCAAATCAGGCTGCTCCCCCTACTGCCACGCATGATCCCCCCAAAGGACCTACCAATGGACAAAGAACTATTGATAACTTTTTCAAGCCAAATCCTCTCAACCATTCTGCTGGGGTCCCGGTACACAACAATATTACTATACGGAAAAAAAAAAGAAACTGAAGCTAACTTAAAAGGAAAAACTAGTGTCTCAAGGGATTGGGGCGACCTGACTGAAGGCGACGACGATGGAAATTCCCTGCACCTCTCTGGTTCGGAAGAACTACTCAATAATTTATCACAAGACGATCTGGAGGCTGATCTTAATGTGCTTTCAATTCAACAGTAAAATTCGTCCTCCTAAAGGGTGCCTGCCAAACAGGACTGCTAACAAAACTTTCCATACTCTTAAGCTTTCCAACTTTAACGCTCAGGGGTTATTCAGCAAGCTTGACGAGCTCAAGCTCCATGTTGCCACGATAAATCCGGATGTGATCTGTGTCACTGAGACTCACCTCACTAACAGAATGGATAACTGCACCCTTGGGCTTCCCGGCTACACTCTGTATCGTTGCGACAGGAAAGCTAACCACCATGGCGGTGTCGCCATCTATGTTAAATCTGGCATCCCCTCGACTCTCCTTGGTTCTTTTACTGACCCTCATGGAGAGTGGGAATTTATTCGGTGTAAGCTAAATATCGCTAAGGATAGTCAGTTGTACGTTGGCTGTTGTTACCGGATCCCTAAAATAAGTCTGCTCGGCAGCTGGCCAGCTCTTCTCTCTTCTCTCAACCATTTTATTACGCAGTCCAAGGGTCGCCAAATGATCCTCACCGGGGACTATAACTTCCCTACCATTAACTGGACCACGCTACTTACTACCCAATCGGAAAATAGTGCTGCCTTTGAATTTCTGGAACTTCTGCAAGATCATGACCTCCTCCAGCATGTTGTGAAGCCCACCAGACACAGAACTGGTCAAAAATCTAGTTTACTTGATCTTGTCATCACCAATACTGACCTTACTGTTTCCTCCATTACCCACTATCCCCCCCCTTGGGCTCAGCGACCATGACGTTCTCTCTTATGATCTCAAAATTGTTTTTCACATTAATCTTCCTGGCGGTCCCCGTCCCAATTATAGGAAAGCTGACTATACGTTAATTAATGATATTTTTTCCTGTATTGACTGGCCTGCTGAGCTTGGGGGATGGGACGTGGACACCCAACTTGAAATTTTAGAGGTTTTCATTCTTGATGTTATTAAGAGCTTCATTCCTATGTGTGCCCCATCTACCAAAAGTGCTCCGCCCTGGATGGACCAAAACATCAGGTCCCTGATTAGGCAGAAAAAACGTGCCTACGATCGCCTGCGTGATTTCCCCTCACCTTCTAATATGGCGCTGTTCAAAGTTGCCCGGAGTGCTGCCGTTTCCGGGTTTCGCACCGCCCGTCGCAGTTACGAGGAATCCCTCATTCTCAAAGCAAAATCGGACCCTAAGTCCCTCTTTGCTTATGTTAACCGTAATCGAAAGACTGCCCCCACTACCTGTCTGAAGAGATACAACGGTCCTACTCTGCTTGATGACCGAGATATTGCGGTCGAATTTGGCTCTCACTTTGCCTCGTCTTATTTGCCCCACCCCCCCAGCTCTCCAATTAACGCTGCTTTCCTTCCTGCTCCTTTTCTGTGCTCAGATGTGGAAAATGCCTTCATTGCTTTAAGGGAGGATTCTTCCAGCGGCCCTGATGGCATTTCCCCTCTCTTTCTTAAATCTTGTGCAAATTCTCTTGCTACCCCCTTCTTCTTGATTTTTCAAAGTTCCTTTTCCTCCTGCACCTTCCCTACCCGTTGGAAAGATGCAAATATCACTCCTGTACACAAGGGTGGTTCCCTCCATGATGTAAATAATTATCGCCCGATTAGTTTGCTCTGTGTCGCGTCTAAAATTCTTGAAAGGTTTTTCCATAAATCTGTCATGTGCATTTGTCAACGGCTCAATATTGATTTTGAGTTCCAACACGGTTTCCTCCCGAGCCGCTCCTGCCAATCCAACCTTCTTGAAACTTACAACCACCTTACCACCTTATTGGACAAAGGGGTGGAATGTGATCTTGTTTTCTTCGACTTTCGGAAAGCCTTTGATTCCGTCTCCCATTTCATCCTCCTTCACAAACTTTCCTCTTTGAATTTTCCTAAAACACATATTGCTTGGATCAATTCTTATCTTTCTCATAGACGACAACGTGTTAGTCTCAGAGGTTCCACTAGTGACTGGGTCCCCGTTACCTCGGGGGTCCCCCAGGGGTCTGTTCTGGGCCCCCTTCTTTTCAACCTTTTCCTGTACGACCTCCATTCCGTCATCCGATACTTTAGCAGAAGCTATGCGGACGACCTGAAAATTCTCTCTCCCGCTTTTCTTCACCAAGATCTCCAGCAAGACATTGACGCCATTGCCACCTGGTCGACCAAAAACTGTCTTGCCCTTAATCCTCTCAAATGCGTGGTGCTGCATTTTGGCCATAACAACCCTCACTGCAGCTATCACCTTGGTAAAACTACCCTTTCTACTAACACGTCCCATAGGGACTTGGGCATTTTGGTTGATTCTTCCCTGAAATTTCATGCCAATACTGATTACATCATCGGCAAAGTCTTCAAAAAAGCCCACTACATTCTTAAAACTTTCTCTGCTGGCTCACCTAAGCTGTTTGCTCTCCTGTACAAAACCGTCCTTCGCCCTACGCTCGAATTCTGCTCTCAGGTTGGCCGCCCCTGTTATGCTTCTTTCTTCGCCCGTCTTGAGACTTGTCAACGCCGCCTCACTAAATGGTGCCTTCCCCTCAAAAATTTGTCTTATGATGAACGACTTCGCAAACTAAACTTGACCTCGGTCAAAACCAGGTTCCTCCGGGGTGACCTTATCCTCACTTACCAAATATTAAACCACCTTATTGACGTCCAGGCAGCCGACTTTTTTTGTCTCTCTCACACTTTGACCAGGGGGCATTCCCTCAAACTCTGTGGAAGTGTCTCCTCTGGTAATGTTCGGCACCGGTTTTTCTCAGAACGCGTGGTCGAGGCTTGGAATGCCCTTCCTGTTTCGGTTGTTCTTTCCACTTCGCTTGATGCTTTCAAAAGTCGGCTGGATTGTTTTCTTGCTTAGGCTTTTCCTGGTGGTTGGTCCTTGGTTTGGGTGTGTGTGTGTGTGGGTTTGGGGGGGAGGGGGGGTGGGTGCTTCTTGGCTTTTGCTTGCACCGTCGGGTTCTCTATTCTATTCTATTCTACTACTTACTACGTATTTTTGTATCACGAAAATAAATTCTTTCAAGCGGTGGATAAAGCTGGTTCTTAGCTCATATTACAGGCATTGCTCTGTAAATGTAGCCTTTTCATATGGACCTTTCTAATTGGTCAAGTGGTTCAGGGGTTAGGGAGCTCCAAACGACCAAATTGATTGTTTTACATTGTTTTAAACATTGTTATTTTGCAACAATGCCAAACAGAACAGTAAATAAATCCGTCCGTTTGCAAGGAGATACTTTAGTACTAATAATAAATCCTAATTATTTGAAAAAAAAAAACATTACTACGGTCCTCAAACTCTAACGAAAGCCCACAAAAAAAAATGAAGGAAAAAGAAATAGACCAAAAAACTAGATTGGCGTTTCCATTTCATAATTACTAAGAAAAAATGGATTTCATCAATTTGGGCCAAAAAAATCTGATATCTACCCCAAAACAAAACTTGTTAAGGATTCCTACCAAGCTTTTCGGCCGTGTGAAGCCGTGATATCAAACGTCAAGCTCTTTCACCATGCTAATCCCAACGACTAATACTTCAAACGTTAAATGAAATAATTGAAAATTGCGCAGTAAGCAATTTTCATATATTTCATTTAACCTTTGAACTATTACTCGGTGGGATTAGCTTGGCGAAAAGAGCTTGGCGTTTGATATCACGACTTCACACGGCCGAAAAGCTTGGCGGGAGTCCCTAACAAGTTTCGTTTTGGGGTAGATTTAAGTTAAACAGAGCGAAAAGCCAAATGTGCTCGAGAAGTGTTAAATAAATATGAATGTAAACATTTTGCGTTGCCTTTTAGACTTACATATCAGACTGCCGGAGCGGGAAATTGAGCTCACGACCTTTGAAACCAGAGGCTGAAGTCCTAGCATGTCAGTCGTCTCTGTCAGTACGGCTTAGCGGTAGTACTTCAGTCTTAGGTTTCAAAGGTCGTGGGTTCAATTCCTTGCTTAGGCTGACTAACATTTAAGTCCAAACGGCAACGATAGATCTGCACCCGTAATTATTTAGAAATCTGAGTGTTATAAAAACGTTGAAACTAAATGGGACACCCTGTAACTACTTTATAAGTTGTCTCCTATAATATTTAGGTGCACACTGAAGACACTGCTTCAAGAGTACACATAATAGTGTACCAGTTCAGCCTCCACACACACTGGGTTCTAGCCATGCACTGTGTCACTAGTTGTCCTAATCTGTTAGTGTTAATCCACTCTAGACTTACAAAAATTGTATATGCCATTCTAGAACAAGTTTTACAACTTTATGCGTGAAATAAGTGCTTAACTGGCCATTTTTATTAACTGATCGGCGTGCACAAACACTTCAGCAACACTATAGCAAAATGAGTACGAATAAAACGTTACATTAATTATTTAACTTAAGTATTTATGTGATTTTATTTCTGTGTCCGGATTGGTTGAGATGTTACAATTTAATCTTGACATCTTCCTGGGTATTGTTTCGTTGTCATCTCGATCTACCACAAAACAAAACTTGTTAAGGATCCCCGCAAAGCTTTTCGGTGGTGTGAAGTCCTGATAGCAAACGTCAAGCTCTTTCGTGAAGCTAATCTCACCGAGAATAGTTCAAAGGTTAAATGAAATATATGAAAATTGCTTACTGCGCAATTTTCAATTATTTAATTTAACGTTTGAAGTATTAGTTGGTGGAATTAGCTTGGCGAAAGAGCTTGGCGTTTGATATCACGACTTCACACGGCCGAAAAGCTTGGTGGGAATCCTTAACTAGTTTTGTTTTGGGGTAGATATCAGATTTTTTTGGTCCAAATTGATGAAATCCATTTTTTTCTCTTACCAATTATGCGATGGGAACACCAATCTAGTTTTCTGATCCATTTCTTTTTTTTGGGAGGGAGTTGGGGGGGGGGGGGGTTTTGTTAGATTTTGAGGACAATTTGGTGGGGTTAGATTGAGAAATTCTTAATTCTCTCGTAAGTTAACTCTGGACGACCATACATTACTTCCCAACGAGCCTTGCTATCCGTATCTGTTTCTCAGTTTGTCTTCCCTCCAAAGAACAAAAGATTGTATATTGTATTATTCAGCAACAATTGTATTGTAAAATTCCTTTATTGTAGCCATGAACTCACCATGCCTATAACAATGTATAGCATAGCACCCTCTGAACAATGCCTTGGCATCCCCACTCCGAAACTCTCATTCCATTCCCAGCTATCCAACTAGTAAGTTATTTTTGATATTTTTATTACAAATTATTCTCCCCTTTTCCTCCACTGGCCCCAATTTCAGTCAGCATGCCCCCAAAATACCACTTGTAACCCACTTTTTTCGGTTTTCATGTATAGGTTATTACCCCCTTCCGAGTACTGAGATTAACAATGTCTAGGACTGGCAGGGGCCGAGCCATTGTTGATCTCAGCACGAGGAAAGCGGGTAATAACCTATTTATCACCCACTCGCGTAACAATTGATAAGTGCATTCACTGTCATTGTTATTACAACATCGTCTTTCTTCGCTGAAGGAGAAAATTGCATTAGGATTCGTTTTTTGTGCAAACATTATCGCACGCACAGTCGTATTGTCATGCTTTCTGAGCAAAAAAAACGTTAGCACGATTCGTTCTTTGTTGTGCGCGTGCTGGTTCTTTGTCGATCTCAGTACTCCAGGCCTGGGATAAAGGTATCAAACTTGTTGCATTGTTACAAGCATTGTTGTATAGTACTGAAATCGTCTAAACTGGGTGATAATGTTTAAAATGGTAGCTCCGAAGTGACTTGTCTTTCACGGCGTTCGAGGTTAAAGCATTGTTTAAAACCGGGAGTATAAGTGGTAGAACAAGTGGGAGTACAAGTATGAGTACAAGTCATAATGGCCACATTCGTTTCGAAGATAACGCATTATTCTGCAGACAATGCCATAACATGTTTTCGGAGGATTAATGTTTCCACTAAATTCAACATTTAGTAAACGCAAAAGGCATAGCTTTTTACGAACAAACTAAATTCTACGTTCCCCTTTTTAAAATACACATACGTAAGGGTTTCTAGTCCCGAGTGGTTCCGATACGAAAACTACCAAATGTCCACAAATAAAAATTTGTAACTAAATTAATTTGTCCAACTAAATTCACCATTTCCCTTTTTAAAATACATGTACGCTGGAAACGCAGTTGGTCTTTAACTGTTTCAATCCTATCTTGGACGCGTTGCCGGGACAACAGCTATGCTGGTTAGGAACACCGATGGCAAACACAAAAAGTACTGTTTTTTTTTTCTACGAAAACCCAGATTCAAAATTTCCCTTTTTTAAATACACGTACGTAATTGTTTCTTGTTTAACAAGATCAAGACCTAGTTTCCTACAAATTCACCGGGACCAGAGTGTCTCAAACCTGGATTCCATAACCGGGACCAAAAACATAGCCAAAAAAAGAAAAAGAAACTTACGTGTTAGGCGTCGGGAAACCTGCCACTAATACAGCTAAAAAAAGGAAATGGCCACAGGATAAAATGTATATTTTTCTTTATCCAAAAAAAAAAGCGAATATCGTCGTTGACTGATAGGGAAATTTCTTATTTTCTTGATGGCCGAAGGAATCGAGCATCGAAGATAACAATAATACAGTACGTCAACGACAACAATGTACTTTGGATCAACAATTGGAACCGCACGTGGATTAAACACTGTATGGTTACAAGCCAGATATTATCCTCTTTGTTCCAACAATGATTAGCGAACAAGTTGTTTTCGAAGCGTTCGAGGGTAGCAACAATACTCCCGAGAGCGGAGCCTGAGGGATCATTGTAGCAGCCCGAGAATGCTTCGAAAACAACTTGTTCGCTAATCATTGTTGGAACAAGAGGGTAATCTAGACACACGCTAGTGTGTCACGCCAAGTTAGGCAACAAACATCACAACAAACATCACATTAATTCAATTGTCGAGGTTGTAAACCATTGTAGCGCGACGCCCTAGCGTCAGTGTCTTATCTTGAAGCATAGTTGGGCACATTTCAGGTACTTGGTGAAAAACAACAATGCGGTACAAAAGCTTAAATTGTGTTGTAATCGAGAGCAGTGACCCACCTGACAAAAAATAACTCGTGTAGGAATGCCAGCTAAGCTGCTTTCAATGCAAAATCCGACCTTCAATAACGTTGAAAATGTGTTACTAGTTAAAGTCCGCTCATTCCCATGTTAAGTCCCATAGGGTGATTATTCATTGATACCGAGATAAAGGGAAGGCTTCCAGCTATGAAATTGGATGAATGGGTGCAGTACGATGCGAACTGCGTATCTTTTATGGTTTGAAGCCTGGGGGCTTAACGGGGATGGCGTGGGACGGCGCGTAAGTACAAAATTATTGTTATAACCATTGTTTGTATTGTCGGCATCGTCTCTCATTAGACACACACTAGTGTATCACGATAAATCTAAACAACGTTGCCAAAGAAATTGTATTCACGTCCAATTCACGAAAAATAAACCAACTGTAAAAACAAAGCAAAATAAACAAAGCCAAATACTGGTAAAGAGGCCACCAAGTTGAGAATGGCTCGGCCCTTCAAAGAAGTGAAACACACACCAAAACTAACTAAATACAAACTAACAAATTACAACAAAATTAAAACCAAACCAAAAAAAAACCTATAAAGAGGTGACCAAGTTGAGAATGCCTATAGGCAAAAGGTAGTAGGAAAGTGTTGAAAACGAATTTCTTGTTGACGTGGCACTTTATTACAAATCTGCACAGTAGTGGAGTTGAGTAAACACAATTTCAAAAAAAGGAATGATGTCATATCAGAAACCAAAACTGGTAAAAAGGGGCCGCCAAGTTCCGAATGGTTCGGCCCTTCAAAGGAATGATGTCAACACACCAAAACATTCGCCAACTTAATCGCACCGAATAATACTTTGGACGTTAAATGAAAACTTGAACATTGCTACCGAAAGTAGCAATGTTCTAGTTTTCATTTAACCTTTCAACTATTAAGCAGTGCGATTAACTTGTTTTGGTGTGTTGATATCACTCCTTTGAAGGCCCGAACCACGGGCTAGAGGAGTACAATTTACCGTTCACCAGGCAGGAATTTGTTTCAGCTTTGTCCAAGTCGCATGACTCCGCCCCAGGGCCTGATGATGTTCACTATCAGCTGTTGAAACATCTGCCTCTTGCCTCCCAGCAGTTCTTGCTGGAGATGTTCAACCGTGTGTGGGCAGAAGGCTCTGTTCCGGCAGCGTGGAGGACAGCAGTGGTCATCCCGATTGTGAAACCGGGCAAAGACCCTACTGCTCCTTCCAGTTATCGCCCAATCGCTCTGACTAGCTGTGTCTGTAAACTTATGGAACGGATGGTCAGTGAGAGGTTGGTCTGGGTGCTGGAATCACGCGGATTCTTATCTGCGTCCCAGTGTGGCTTTCGACGTTTTCGGTCAACCATCGATCATCTGGTTGCCCTTGAATCGGATGTGAGGGAGGCTTTCCGCCTGCGTCAACATCTGGTTCAGGTTTTCTTTGACTTGGAGAAGGCTTATGATATGACCTGGCGTTATGGGATTCTCCGTAATCTCTATAACTATGGCTTGAGGGGACAGATGCCACTGTTACTTTCCGCTTACCTCTCCGGCCGTTCTTTTCGTGTTCGTATCGGGGCGACTCTTTCCCGCCCGTTTGTCTTGGAGAATGGTGTGCCTCAAGGGGGTGTTCTTAGTGTCATCTTGTTTGCTATTGGGATCAATCCCATTGCTCAGCAAGCTGCTGTTCCCCAGTCATTGTTTGTCGATGACTTCGGCCTGCGCTTTCGGGCAGCTCGCATGCAGACCTGCGAGCGGCAGCTACAACTGGCGATTAACAAAGTCCAGACCTGGGCGGTCAGTAATGGTTTCCGGTTTTCTCCGGACAAGACTGTGTGCATTCACTTTTGCCGCCAACGAACACTGCACCCAGATCCTTGCCTGTATTTGGGGCAGGCGCAGATTCCTGTTGTCCCACAGGCACGTTTCCTGGGTCTGGTGTTCGATTCCAGGTTATCTTGGCTTCCACACTTGCGCCAACTTAAAGACAAGTCTTTGCGGGCACTTAACATCTTGCGGGTTCTGTCGGGTACTTCATGGGGTGCCGATCGCACTGCCATGTTGCGCCTCTACAGAGCCCTTGTCCGCAGCAAACTTGATTATGCGTGCATGGTGTATGGTTCGGCTAGTGACTCGACTCTCCAGATGTTGGACACTGTGCATCACAGTGGCCTGCGTGTGGCGACTGGGGCATTTCGAACTTCTCCAGTGGTCAGCCTCTATGCTGAGGCCTCGGAGCCACCTTTGGCCATTCGTCGGCGGAAGCTGGCCATTCAGTATGCTGTGCGTTTACGTGCTGTGGAATCCAGTCCTGCTTGGTCCATGGTTTTTGGGCCAGACTTGCGAGTCGGTAGACGCAGGGTGGGTAAGGGTGATTTCCGCGATAGGCTCCAGCAGTCCTGTCAGGAGATAGCCTTTGATATGCCCAGCGTCTTGAGGCTGGGGGGGATGCCAATGGCCCCTTGGCTTGTCCCAAGTGGCATTTTCATTTTCGCTCTGCCGTCCCTCCCGAAGGGTTCCACTCTGCCAGCAAGGTACTTGCAGGAGTTCCGGCGGCTGTGTTCTCAGTACGCCGGTTATCAGCGGCTGTTTACTGATGGGTCGAAGTCAGACGCTGGCGTGGCTTGTGCTTGTGTTTGTAAGGGAGTGACGGTAGCCCATCGCCTTCCATCAGGCTATTCTGTGTTTTCTGCAGAGCTTTTGGCTCTCGGTGTGGCGGTGGAATGGATCCTTGGCCTTCAGGGCACGCATTTCATTATCTTTAGCGATTCCATGAGTGCCCTGGAGTCCTTGGCGACTTACAATCCACGGAACCCCTTGACACAACGTGTCCAAGCTTTGCTTTCCCGCTTGCCTGGCCAGCGGAAAACCGTGCTTTTCTGCTGGATCCCGGGCCATGTTGGGATAGGTGGAAATGAGCAAGCGGATTCTGCAGCAAAAGGGGCCCTTTCTGGCCCTCTCGGTAGGGATCTCAGGCTTGTTCCCTCGGACGCTTTTCCAACTCTGCGTCTGAGGTTACATGCTTTTTGGCAAGCCTCGTGGGATGGACAGGACGGTAATAAGTTACGGGCCATTAAAGGCACTGTCGAGGAGTGGCACTCGGCGTGTCGCCGCAGTCGCCGTGAGGAGGTTGTGTTGGCCCGTTTGCGAATTGGTCACACCCGACTTACTCACTGTTTCCTTTTGCGGGGGGTTGACCCTCCTGAATGTTCTTGGTGTCGACGGCCACTTACGGTCCGGCACTTACTTGTTGATTGTCGCCATCTTGATGGTGTTCGTCGTCGGTTCCATCTTCCGCATGACATTGCGCGTCAGTTAGGCGATAAGTCTGTCCTCCTGTCCGATGTTTTTCAATTTTTGCAGGAGGTACAGATGTATGACAAGATTTAGATTAGGGGTTTGGATAACACCTCTGTAATGTGTGGTGCAGTGGCAACCCGGACCACTGCACTGTGACTGAGGTTGGCGCTAATGACCAAGTTGTCGACGCGCCATTAAGCCTCAATCCCCCCCCCCGAACCATTCGGAACGTGGCGGCCCCTTTTTACCAGTTTTGGTTTTTGATATGATAACTATTACTTGTATTCATACCCATATCATTAGTTGCATTGTAACAATTATTAGGCAGTGGCAGGCGAATATAATTTGACATCAAATCCTGAACAAATAAACATCAATAGCCCTAACTTCTACTTGCAATTCTTCCTTAAGTTATAATTCCGCCCGTATTCCAGCCCGTAATCCGCAAACGCACGGATTTATTTAATGTTCAGTTTTGCATTGTTGCATAATAAGGGTTTAAGGGTTTAAGGGTTTAACGAGCGTTAACCACTCCTGGTCATCTGCCCGAAGCCCTAAGGCCCTATGTCTGCAACAGCCAGATTCCCAGGCGGTCACCCACCCAAGTATTAATCCAGCCCAATGCTGCTTAACTTCGGGGATCTGACGAGAACCGGTGTTTCCAGCACTGCAAGGACGCAGACCATCATAATATCAACGTTTAATATCAACGTTTAAAACCATCATAATATCAACGTTTAAAACAATGTAAAACAATCAATTTGGAGGTATGGAGCTCCCTAACCCCTGAACCACTTGACCAATTAGAAAAGTCCATATGAAAAAGGGCACATCTACAGAGCAGTACCTGCAAAATGAGAACCAGCTTTATTCACCGCACGGAAGAATTTATTTTCGTGATACAAAAAAAGGCGTTAGTATAGTACGTAGTATGTAATTAGGTAAATATCAACGTTATACACGTCGTTTTTTTCAACAAGAAAACGGTAAGCTGTGGTCTTAATAGTGAGTTTTATGTTGTCAGACGACCAAAGTCTCCAGATCAAATAAGTTTCAGCCTTTTCTGTCGCATTGTTATTTATCCTCACATGCCTGAAAACAGCCAAACTGCCTTTACTGTAAAGACACAACGTGTCTAGTGGTCGCCATGCTCATATATATATATATATATATATATATATACGTATATATATATTTTATCTGGATGTTATTGTTTTATCTTGGAGGGCGACACACTAGCGTGTGTCTTGATCCATCGAGTTAAGCCAGACTTCTTAAGCGAGTCCGGCCACTGAAAGAATGACTCGGCGTTCGTCGGATATCGCGCTTTTATGCCAGTATTATAGGTGCACCTTGCCAACAGCGAGTTCAATCGAACCTAGACATGGCGTCGAATTTACTCCGTTAGCGAAGCGCGGTAAAACTTAACACAGTCAAGCTCTGGAGATGTTTAAAACGTCGTCTAGTATTTCGAATCCACGGTGAGTGAATTTGGAGAGTATAGAGCTAACACGCAATCCTAAAAATGTGCAGTGGCTGCTACTAGGAGTGTTGTAACGTTTTGCTAAATTGCTACACGTCTCATGCAAGGCGCGTTAAGCCTATAGCTTTTCCGGGCAAGTGATGTAGAGAGGCCGGGGGGGGGGGGGAAGTCCCATTCCGCACCTCAATTCCGCACCCATTCCGCAGCTCAATTTTTTCGACACGTCAATAAGACGTATTATTGTAGACATGCGTACAAATAAACAACTCCCTATACTTAAAGTGTCGGCAGAACAAAGGAAAGCTTGGGGTTTGCTGGAAAAAAGATAGCCGTCTTGTTAGAAGTCTTGGTAAATAAAAGTAAAAATCCATTGTGCTCTTATTTGTGTTATTTCCCAGCTGCTGATTACACTGTACTGTATTACAAACTAAATTGACAAATTGGCATGAGGATTGGTTGGGGGGGGGGGGCGAAGCGCACCTAGTTTTCCATATTTTTATGGTAGTAATCGGCGCTATACAGCAATTAAAATAAGGGGCGGTGATAAAGAAAACGCGGGATAACGATGCACCGATTCCTTGTTTCGTGCTACGATTCAAAATGTTTGTCAACAGAGCAAATCATTGAAAGAAGATACGTGCAACACTACAGAGTAACGTCTGGATACAAGAAATCTCACGAAATGATCGGGAGTGGACAAAACAGATGTTGATTTACAGCTCCACTTTGTTCTACGTATGTAAACAAACGAGAGGTCAACGAGAGAGTTTGACAACTAACACTGTCAATTTATTTGTTTTCCCCGTTTATCTAGGATTTGCACACGTTTCAAAGTAACACGTGTAAATTTATTGTAAACTATTTTCAACTCGCCAGGCTTTTGTCATCGAAAGTAATAGAACACTGCCGAAATCACGAGACGGCTACGGCCGATTTAACAGTTGCCGTACGCAGTCCAACAGTTTTTCGTGTTAGGTATAGTATGCTTATTTTAGACATGTGGAGCTCGTCTTATTCTTCATTTGTCTTATTTTACTTTACTTATGTAAAGAAAAATTTAAATTTTACTTATTTAATAAAAAAAAAATTAAAGGGATTTAAATTAATATTTCACTATTATTTTGTTTGTTTGGATTTTGGGCAGCTGAATTTGGATGGCTTGCCTGCATAACTTGTTGTTGCCTGGCAACCAGAGGGGAGGATGAATGATGCTGTAAGCGAGAGCGACGTTTATATTTTCAGTAACGAACCTTGTTTTTAAGTGTATATCGTTTTTAAAAGTACTTCTAGTGGAACAAACATTTTCTCACTTCACTATGTTATGAGAGGAACCACAAATTATCTTTCTTTACTGCTAAAATGATTGTATGTGTTGACGTAGCCATAACAACGTCTCAAAACGATCATTCCAATTGAATTCATTGCTAATGCACGGACTACCTCGATCCGATCGTGTACGTAGCGCTGCCAAACCATGGAAGAATCCTTGGTAACGGGTGATGAATGGCCAAGAGTGCACCCTGCATGCACCTAAAACTGGCGAGCGAGGTCACGACTTAAACAATCGATGATAACACCAAGTCATTCTCTTAGTGGCCCTACTATAGATACTCTGGTGGGATACGTGTGAGCCAAAAAACATTACCTTTATTTTTTTTTGTGTGTATGCACCAAATTCAACTGTAAATATTAAACTGGGAGGGGGGGGGGGTGGTCATCTCCAAACAAATGGCATCATTACAAATT
>JAHWFP010031665.1:409-10997 GCA_023313725.1 Lithobius niger
GGGGGTGTTCGTAATTTCAAATTTTTTTTCTGTTAGAACAGAGTAGTCGTTAAACAATGGTCTCAAGAGCAATTGACTACACTACAACGTACTCAACAAGCAACAAAACGTTATTGTCATTATTTAAATTGCCATTATTGTATACAAAAAAAAAATGAAAGTACCCGTAGTAACAAAAAACGTATACTGGAGTTTCAATATCTATCATCATGCGATGCCTACCATGGAGTAAAAAAAAAATAAACACCTACCGAAATTAAATATTTTACATTGCCAGCGGCATCACCTTAAACAAAAATTGTTTTTTTAATCATTAATTTCCCCTTCAAGTTTTTTTTTTTTTTACAGTTTTATGTTTGTGCGCTTGGCATTTATCGGGAGAAAAGCACCGATAAAAACCCTATAATGTACAATACGCATTGCGAGCTGTCCGGGAAGGGACCCGGCGAACCCACTCATTCACTCAACTAACGTCCACTCAACAACTGCTGAGTGAGAGAGTAAGTGTCATCAGCTACTGGTTTGAAACGCATCGTCGATATATCACAGTGGCGAGTGACCTTAAAAAAGGGTCACTGTTTTCAGAATCGGCCCTAAAGGTCTAAGACCTATTATATGCTCTCGCATTATACTTGCATTGTCCAGGGCTGGGCGTTCCTAAGAAGTTTTATGTTATACGTTTTTTTTTTATTTATAGTCGTGGGACGTATCTTTATAGAACATAGTGGGGGACGCTTTGAGCAATGGCAAGCTCCTGTGTTAATTGTGTTTACCCAAATAATCCCAACGAAGATAACTTCAGAATCGCAATCTTTCGATGGTGGCAGGTTTCCCTCACCACCTCGAAACCTGGCATAACTGAGAAAGTCAGGGGAGTTAAATGAACAGGAATTATTTAACAGGGATTATTTCAAACGAACCCTTACTCTAAATTCAACATTACAAAAAAAAAAGTATTAACCAAATTTGCAGTGAATGGAAATTTTCTGAGAGTTTTAAAAAAAACTTCAAGAAGGTATTGAGTAAGAAACAAGCGGCTACAGCGACTACCTAGTCGCATCCGGTCTTCTGTACAGTTCTGCCACTTCCAATGTTGAGGCGCACACCTCTACACGCACTGCAACAGCGATCTCTATTATATAATCTAAAAGCAGTAACCACCACAATTGCCGGTTAATCGCCGGTACATTTTTGTTTACTTGTGGAGATGGTTTGTTTCCATATAAAATGTTCATAAAGTTTCCATAATGTTCCATGTAAATTTCCCTGAGACAGCAAACCAACAAAAAAAAAGGGCGGGGGGCTTTTCTGAAGACCTTTTTTTCCGGACGTGTCTTATTTTGGCCTAATAAGTGTTACGGAACATCGAAAAAGCCTTTGTTTAAACGTTTTTGATTTTTTTTAATGAATTTTCTTCATGATTTTGTCTACCAAAAGGGCAAGAAGGCAAAGAAAAGGGGGAAGTGGAGGGGGGTGGATTCAACCCCAATAGCCCCAATGTACGGGTACCCTTGCGTACCGACTTCCGGCACAACCATCTCCAACAATATATTACGTACACTCTTTCGAAATATCTCCATCAATCGACAAATCAAACAAATCCTCGAATACCGAAGACATAATAGAACACCATACGCAAAGTAAACGTTTTTTTCCCTTTCCGCTTGCATTGTTGGACTACTCCGTGCACTACATCATTATTGCAGTCGCGTGCTTCTTCATTGTCGGGCAGAGATGCGGACATCGGTAGATAAATAAGTTATCGCCTGCTTCCCTCGTGCAAAGAACTAACAATCACTGGGGCCTGCGGCCTTCGACATTGTTAGTTCTCAGCACTCGGGAATCAGCCGATCACCTATACTTCTCACCCAGTTCACACGATCTCTGTACTATACAACAATGCTTGTAACAATGCAACAAGCTTGATACCTTCATCCCAGGCCCGAAGTACTGGGATTTACATCCCAGGCCTGGAGTACAGAGATCGACAAAGTGCCAGCACGCGCACAACAAAGAACGAATCGTGCTGACGTTCTTTTGCTCAGAAGGCTTAACAATGCGACTGTGCATGCAACAATGTTTACACAAAAAACGAATCCTAATGCCGATTTTCTCCTTCAGCGAACAAAGACGATGTTTCAGTAACAATGACAGTGAATGTGCTTTTCAATTGTTACGACTGGGTGATATGTACCTTATTAATCTCTTTTCCTCGTACTGAGCTCAACAATAGCTTGGCCCTGCGGGGCCTCGTCGTTGTTAATCTCAGTACTCGGAAAGCGAGTAATAACCTATACTTTTCAGCCGGTACGGCTGTACAGAAGACTAAAATGGACGAGCTGAAATAACGTCAGTAAAATATAAGTCTGCTGTAAGCACAACCTGATGTGTGCTTTTCTGTTTTGTGAACAAACGTAAAGCGAAAATTTTCTTTTTTTTCCCCTTGGAAACCAGAAAAAGGCTGAAAATTGTTTTAATAAGATTTCTCTGGAAACCCCTGCGTTGAATTCGTCGGAGAGCTTCGAAGAATCCCACTGCTCCGATGAGCCGATTAGTCCGATGTTTCTGTATAGTGGCGTCACACTGAGGGATCGAAAACCTCATCGCGCGTTTATGAAAACCTTTAATGATCTGTGCGGTTGAGTATGCTTCTTAGAACGTGCTCATCCGGTCTTTTCAACCAGTGCCGAAATAAGAGCTGGCACAGAGGGGGGCAAGGCACCCGGGTCCTGGAGACAGGGGCCCCAAAATTCTCGATTCAGAAGCCCAATGGGATAAATTTCCTTATAATTCGTCGGGATTAGGAGCTAATTTGCACCCAAAATTGTGTACTTGTGTGGGTGAGGGGCCCAACATTTTGCCCTTGAATCAATCTTTTGAAACAAGCTTGTTGCGGCACTGTTTCTAGCATGTCTCATTGCGCAATTCCGGTTTTGCGTGGCTCCGTATAGGTCTGACCGTCTAAACTAAAGCACGCCACCAGGCTAGATAATGTTGCTGGCCTCTGGCTGAAGAGGGAACTCTCAGTCTCCCCATCGCATAAACACTATAACAAAAGAGCACGAGCGGAGAGCGAGGGAGAGGGGCCAGTCTCCTAAGCGTGCTTTGATGGGTCGCGCGAGAATCAGATCCTCCCCCTAATTACACGTTTGACTAGACAGAAGTCGGCTTTTAACCTCCCTACTTAAATACACCCCCATGAATTTATAACTGTGGTGAGTCTGCCAGCTAACTCTTTTCTAATAGTCCCTGGCTAAAAGAGTTGGAGAAACCCTTGTCCCTCTCTCTCTGTCTGTGGCGTTGTCGAGGGTGAAAGCAGAATCAGTGCAATTACACGATCAAGACGAAGCGTGGTCTTCCTAATTAACTTGGAAGTGTAGTGATTGAGAGGACTTGATTTTTTTTCGCCTCGTCTCAGTATTTGTCTCGGTAAGCCTAGAATAACAGCAAAATGTAGAAAGTTTTGCTAAACGAACTTTAGAGTGTCGCTGTTGATGCCAAAAAAAATCTTGGGTTTTTTTTTTTTTTTTTTTTTTTTTAGCGTTAGTCGCTAGACAATATCGGGTTCTAGGAAATTTTGTGACACACAGTCAAAGTGACATGAAGGTTAGTATAAAAAAATGACTACAGATATCCAGTATTATAATTTTTTTCGTATCTCTTTAATAAACTTTTAATGATGTGTGATGCAAAACAGTGAATAATAAAATCAGAAAATCTTTATTAATAAAATCGAGTTGTCGCGTAGGATGGACGGCAACGAGACGGCCACAGGACGGCCGCCACAAGACGGCCGCAAGTATTTGAGAGAGCACATATCCGTTTTCATTGTCGGTCGTTTGCCCTTTTTCTTTCCTACCGTGGGAAGAATGAGCCCGCTCGCCCTCTTACTGATTGTTGAAGCTTTGTTTGTTAATCGAGTTGTCGTATAGGATGGACGGCAACGAGACGGCCACAACACGGCCGCCACAAGACGGCCGCAAGTAATTGATAGAGTACATATCCGTTTTCATTGTCGGTCGCTCGCCCTTTTTCTTTGCTCCCGTGGCAAGAATGAGCCCGCTCCCCTTCTTACTCATTGTTGAAGCTTCCGCTGTTTAATCCTCGCTTACAATGTCTCCAATGCCTATTTATTTATTGCCGGTTTACAAAGGTGTATTTATCATTTCACATGCACAAAGGCCTATTTATTTATTTCACATGTACAAACGCGTATTCCAACCATTTTCGCACGAAAGAATCATATGTAATGTAAGTGTATGGACTCCGGAACAAGGGATACGCTTAATGAGGGAGTGAAGCAGACGAAAAACACCGTTTGGTAGACAGGGTACGTTCCGTAAAACACATGAGGAAGGAAATCGTCCCACTGTTTTTAACGGTGCATCAAACGACCACCCGTGCGTAGCACGGGCTTCCGCTAGTACGTTTATAAATCACTATGATTGTGCACTATTCGGCAACTGTTTTTATCAAGCAAAGCAACGTTTCATCTTGCACTGCTGCTTGTTTATCGTATCCTCGATAACTTTTGAAACCGCCGTCCAATTTTTATAAAATTTTCCGTATGTATTCTATGGCCTATCTGTGGATTTAAATTCAAAATAAAAAATAAAAATAAAATCAATAAAGTCGGGCAGGGGATTTCTCGGGATTTTAACTCTCAAATATCAAAATATATCAGACAATGTTCATAACTCCAGTAAATTATTCGGACAGTAGTCATTATTCCCCAAAATGATTCGGGAAATTATTCAGACAGTGGTCATTATTCTGGGAAATTATTCAAACAGTGGTCATTAATTCGAGAAATAAATTAGGCAGTGGCATATTATATCGGGAAGTTATTCAGACAGAGGGCATTTTTTCGGGAAATTAATCAGAGAGTGATATAGTCAGACAGTGATAATTACTCCAGGAAATTATTCATACAGTTGTCATTATTCCGGGAAATTATTCAGCACAGGTCATTATTTCGGGGACTCATTCGGATAAAGGACATTATACCGCAGAATTAGTACGAAACTAATATAGCCGACAACTAACAGACTTGACACATAAAACGACACCTAAAAGCTCGTGCGTCACGTCTTTCAGTTAAAGTTGGGAGACCATTAACGGAAAAATTCAAACGTTACCCTGTAATGAAATGATGTAAGTCACGGTTTTCCTTTTTTTTTTTGGCTTGCAAAGCATTGTCTTTGTGAGAGATTCTGCACAAGATTGTCCTGCCTTCAGTTATTTTACTCAACTTTTTTTCCCAATAGGATAGGCTATACTTTTGGAATATCAGCCAATCACAGCACGCTTATTCTAATCAGCGCTGGGAATCGTCTACCAAGCGGATGATTAATAAGTGATAAGCGCTCTTGTGCAAAGCAATAAGCAGAAATCAAAACTAGTTGGCAACACGCCAAACCAGAATCTCTTACTTCAATGGCAGAAAATGGCTTCATTAATCGCTTATTAAAGAATGAGAAGCTAAATTTCAGATTAGCTTGCATTTCACTTATTTTCGATGGAACGGGGAATGCTAAAACGTCTTCTAATTCTGACTGAATTAAAAGGAAGTCAATGAAAACCTTAACCTGAAACATGGGCTGAACTTTTGCAAATGGCGACAGAATTGGTCGTTAGTCTCAATTAGTTTATTCCTGCTGTAGGTAATGCATTGCATCGAAATAAATGTACGTCACAGGAGCTATACAGTGTAGCCTACCTACACGTCCGCAACAAATCTTCACTTTAGAGGAATGGTCATTTGCAGTTACTTGAACGGTATTTTAGCGTGTACTGCATTCGAGTTTCTATAGCAACCAAGCCAGTGAGCAAAGGACGGAAGCTTAGAGCTAGTTGGCTTGGCTTTCAATTGCACAGCGGCTAGAAAAATTGCGATAGATAAATTCAAATAAATAACAAATGTGGGTGGAAATTATTTACATGCGACATAAACATCTACGATAACGTCGTAGTACATGAGTTAAAGACTTTCAGTTACATTTCCTGATGGTTTCTATGGAGACACAACCAGCGAACGTCTCCAAGCTGACGTTTATTAAAATTCAAGACCGAAACACACGGAAAATGATAGGCTACATCACGTATAAGCGACAATACAAGAATTTATAAACTTGTAACAACATAAATGCAAAAGGCGGAAAGTCTTACGTGCACCCATAAATGTTTGTTACTGATTGATTAATAAACTGATAAAATAGTTATTGTGAGATACTCTACTTAACTACCCTTCCTGAGGTGTGTAATTGTCGATCTTTTTGCAACGCTTCTCCTCTAAACTCGTTTGTGCTCGTGTGTTGTCAAAATAAGCTCCCTCGTCACTTCGTGGCTCGGGATATTAATAATTACCCAACAAAGAACTCAGAGTTTAATGGCAGCAAAAACTTACGTGTTTCAAAAAATTATCGATAACTACCCTTGCACTCGGGATATTACCCATGACCGTTGTTATTTCATCATGGTGACCTCCTGAGTACACACATTGTTCGTCATCTTTACCTAGGATTGCCTTCCGTTTTCAAAGTTATCTATAAAAGGGGAATAGCAATAACTTGTGCTTTTTGCAGCGTTTTGGCTGCAAGTGAAATTCACCCTTGTTAGCGGTGATACTGCATGCACGCGCAATGCAGACTACACTTGCAGTAAGATTAAAATCAAAATTAGTTCCATGTGAAATTATTTACTGTTTTAGTTATGTCTTTAACAACCGTTTCATAAATGTTGTTTATCAATTATCGTTGAAAGAAATTAAATTCATGCCAGCAGGAGAGTGACTCGGCATGCTTCGAATATTGCCTGTTTTGCCTAGGGTAGGTGTGCCTTGCGTGCACAGCGAGTTGAAGCAATACCAAACGCGTCTTATACTTTGCGTCTTAAATTTAACACGCTAAAGCGTATAGGAATGCTGTCGTTAAGTAATTATCAATTTGGAGAATTTAAAACAAAGACAGAAGTAATTAATGGAGAACTATGCAAACTAGCTTTTAAGTTTAAGCAAGTAGCCAGGTACTCGAACACCAAAGTGCACCTTGCAGAAAACAGAGACTGGCGGTATACTAAGACTTGTACAACTCTTTTATTGTTGGACCATTGTGGCAGCAGTGGACTTAATCATGAAGACACAATGGTGCAACAATGAAACCGTTGTCTTATCGCTAGTAAGAACCACTTCTAGGCGTGTGTTTCTTACTTAAATAGTAAAAATACAATCGCTGTCCATATTTACGTATCCCAAATCGTTTCGAAAGTATTATGAAACTATTACACACTTTAAATTAACAAGTATTAATTTTTAAAATAAGAAAAAAGAATTCTAGGCATAGCAAACGAAGGACTTTGGTTCTTACTTACGTAAGTAAATCTAACCTATACTGCTGCTATCAATGTTTGCGTATCAATATTTACGTGTCAATGTTTCCAAACTAATACATTTATTACAGCTGAAAAAAGACCCAAATGAAAGCGTTAAAATTGGTTAAAATGGCATTTATTTTCAGTTATTGAGTTTTAAAAAAAGGAGTTGAAGCAACGAACATTCCCGATAACAATGGCTCGTTATGCTATCACAATAATGGCTCGGTTACTAACAATGCAAATCTTTGTTGTACAAATATGTTCGAATATGGTTCGGCAACAATGTACTAACACTGTCGCTTTATTGCAACAATGGCTCACTCATTAAAAATCCAATTTGTCGTTGTACAAATATGTTAGACGATGACGTTCGGCAACAATGTGGCAGGACTTTCGCTTTATTGACCTCGTGGCTTCGCCACTAAGGTAAACAACTGATACTTAAACACTCGATGATAAAGTCAAGTCATTCTCTCTCTGGCCCAAGTCTAACTAGCTAGATTTGTCTACTCTTTTTAATTGAGCGTTCATAGAAAATAAGCGGATGATGTCATGGTGGAAGAAAATCACGTTCTTCGTTTCCACCGTCATCATACTACCACAGATGACAATGACTAAATATTCTCAAAACGTCCCTCCGAATATGTTAGCTTGCTATTTACGGACCACGGTGTGGAAACAAGATAAATTCAGCAGTTTTAAAGTAGAACTGTCTAATGGATTAAATAAAAAATCACTCGAAGACATTTACCTGAGACAAGGTTAAAGACATAACAGATTATTCTCGAAAAGTGTCGACATGACAGTAAATTTATTGTCCAAGAAGCCGTAAAAGATATTTTCGCGAATCGGTCTGAATTCTTTCTTCTTTGTAAAGTTTAATCCACTTTCGTAGCCTACTGCGCTATAATAACATAGAGGTTAGTTATAAAATTACCAGTGCTGGGTGGTATCGGTATTTTTACTGCGGTTATCGGTATTTTTTTTTTAATACCAAAAACGAAATCAGCATTTATACGCGAAATATCGACAGAATTAGGTTCGAGCTGAGCACGGGTCAATCCCGGCCAAACTCTGCTTAATTCTTAACGATGTGCATCTATTTTTTTTTATTTACTTAATAGTTAATTCAAACTTTTATTTGCTGTCTTGGTTACTCTTTGTTACTTACAGAAATCTGAAGATTGTTATCTTAATCGCATTGTTCCTTACAAATGCTTTGTTTTGGAGTCCAGGCACAAACCTCAACAAAAACTGAAAACGTGCTAATAAGAAAATATCCAAATTTGTGACTAGCGAAAAAATTTAACAGAAGTTGCAAGACGCTTATTCTCATAAAATGACCAGAATCTTCAAAGTAATAAATTTTTAAAAATAATAAATATTGATATTAAGTTTACAATTAGTTGAAGATATAGTAACCGAGAAGTGTTATTTTTAATTATTACTGCGGAATGTGCCGTCTTTGGGCCGTGAATAGAAGATATCGTCAGGGTGCTCTTTGCGGTTTGTGAATCGAACCCGGGAAAAAAGTAAATGAGCGTATAATTAAGTTTTAAAAAACATCATCTCATTAAAAATAGAAATTTATTTTATTTTTGGTAATATTTTGTACTGTTGAGTGTAATTATCTACCTTTCTAACCGATGCCTGTGTTTTAAGCATCGCGATGGTCCTATCCTGCGTATATTGTACATGCTGTAGGTGCACCGTTCAATTATCAACTTTTAGTCGCATATTTTTTTTGTGTGATTGTCTTGACCAATTTAGTTTGTCAAAGGAACGTTTAATTAATTTGAGAAAGTTTCGAGTGTGTCTGTGTGAAATTTGTGGGCCGCCAACGAAAGATATTGCATTAAAAAAAGGTTAACCCGGAAATAAAAGTCTGGACGGGAAAATTACACACCTAATTTAAGCGGGGGGCTGGGGAAGAATGGTGGGTGATACTAGCACGACGGGTTGATGGATTTAATTTCACGTGCTCTTAAGCGGAGTGCCTTTTATTTAGTCATGAATTGAGGAGAGAAAGTCGTGAATTTAGTCATGAATTGGGCGATCCGTTACACACGATTTCCTTCCTCCAAGAACGTCCGCCCGGGACATTGTGATTCAGTTTAAACATATGCGCACAAGCACAGTAGCACCATTTTGAAAACCCAGGTAATACACCTTACAGGTATTTTACGTCTTTTATCTTGATTTCGTCCATTTTGGGGTTTGGGGATCTAGATTTGGGGTTCGATTAACATCTCCGTAACCTGTGGAACAGTGGCATCCCGGGCCACTGCACTGTGACTAAGCTTGGCGCTAATGAGCTAGCTATCGACGCTCCATTAAGCCTCAATTCCTCCCCCCCTCCCTCGTCCACTTTCATTTTAATTTAGGCCACTTTAATGTTGCGGAAAGTGCAACAGTGGACGAATGCAAAAACTTGAAGGACGAAACCAACGTAACGTAAAAAATACCTTGCTATGGGATTTAATGTGGCCGTAGCGTGGCTACATCTAGTGGGCGATTTTCAAAGCATGCTTGTTCCAATGGCCCTAACGCCACGCTAGTTTGCTGCAAAACCTTGGCTTATAATGTAGGATACAACACGGCAAACTAGTATAGTATAGCAGGCGGAGTTCTAACACACATAAAACAGTGTCGGATTGGGCCATTCGGGAGTCCGGGTATGCCCGGGTATAGGCCCCTACGACGGGAGCCCTTGTATAAAGTAAAACAATTTCGTAAAATGAGAAATGAATTCGTATGGAAATTGCATCTAAGCTGCAGGAAAACGTTACACATTCACGCTGATTTCTATAAATACTCTAGCTTGCAGGGCTGTGGCCAGCCTCCCCCCCCCCCCACCCCACCTCCGCCCCAGCTGCATTAGGACATTTTTTAAAATTCGAAATGAATCGGTATGAAAATTGCGTCACTAAGTTGCAGGAAAACGGTTCATATCCACCGTCCCGCCACCCCCCCCCCCTCACGCACACTACAGAAGGTGCTTATTTCAATTTGAAAATTTTAAATTGAATTTCTATAAAAATTGCCTGTCTAAGCTGGAGGAAAACGTTTTAAAAACGTATTTCAAATTCATGCATATTATATCTTGCGGCACTTCTCCATACCCGGGGAGGCCTGACCCCTCACTGACTTTCTCACTGTTTCCTTTTGCGGGGGGGTTGACCCTCCTGAATGTTCTTGGTGTCGACGGCCACTTACG
>JAHWFP010031677.1:0-10954 GCA_023313725.1 Lithobius niger
TTCCGAATGGTTTGGTCCTTAAAAGGAGTGATATCACCACACCAAAATATTGGCCAAGTTAATTGCACTGACTAATAGTTCGAAGGTTAAATGAAAACTATAACATTGCCATTGTAGTTGCAGTGATCAAGTTTTCATTTAACGTCCAAAGTATTTTTCGGTGCGATTAAGTTGACGAATGTTTTGGTCTGTTGATCTAACCATTCGGAACTTGATATTATATTACTATTTTTTTTTAATTGAGTATTAGACTCAACTCAACTTGCCTGCAGATGTGTAAAAATGTGCCACTTTAGCAATAGCTTGCTTGATTGGAAAATTAGTAGCCATTTTCCAAAATTTTTCACCACTCCTTTAAGACAGCGAACCAACCTCCACTTAGTGGCCGCGTTACTAATTTTTGGTTTTGTTTTAATTTTTTTTAATTCAGTTCATAACACTTCTTTGTCAAGCCGAACCATTCTCAAATTGGTGGCCTCTTTACCAGTTTTTGACTTTATTTTGACATTTTGTTTGTTTTTCGTTAATTGGACGAGGACACAATTTCTTTGGCAACGTTATTTAGATGTGTGACGACACGCTAGCGTGTGTCTAGATATTCATGTCAGTATGCACACTATCGCACTAGCTCACGTCAGTATCACGTTGTCATTGTCTGAACTTTGGCCATCCAATGCGAGACATGTAATGAAATGTATTTATTAGGGCCGCAGCCCGTAGTTATGCACCCACTCTACAAAACTACATCACTGAATGCCGACAATACAAACATTTTTTATTTTTTTATTTTTACAGTCCTTAGGTTTTACAGTACACCTTCTAAAATTAACTTCCAACTTATTAAATATTTTAAACAGCAGCAATTTTTTTTTATTTGCGATGTTTCGTCCACGATGTTTCATCCGTGTATGTTTCGACCACGATGTTATTGTTCGCGATGTTGTATCCACTATGTTTTTGTAATTTCCGTGCGATGTTTTGTCCCCGCGATGTCTTGTCCACTATGTTTTTGTCACGCGATGTTTCGGCGGCGATGTTTTAGCCGGGATCCCAATTTCCACCTGCCATCGCCATTCTACCAAGTCCCAAGATCCGTCCCTCCATTTTGGTGCATTTCCGGAAAAATCGAACCCCTTAATTTTGATCCATTCCCGAAAAATGCAAGCCTGAAAAGATGAAGAAAAGGGAAGAGTAATGACACAGAAATGAAGATTTGGTCTGATAATTCGAATTCACGTAACTATAATTTTATTCAGGTGTGAGGTTAGGTTTTCCTCTAAATCCCTTTTACCCACCATTTTAAGACTGGGCTAAAAATTGATAATGAAAATCCACACGGCTATTATTTCTTCGCCCAATAAAAAAACAGGAAAAATGAATGATTAAAGCCAGGTCAATCATCAACGCCAGCTGGAAATGAAGACGAAGTAGTTGTATAGAAGGTGGCAAAACAGAGGAAGGAAGGAGACCAACACCACGAAACTTTTCTTCTATTTTAATTTCGACGCCAGTAACAATCCAAGTCCACTCAAGAAGCGCCACATAATTATACCACACGCATATGGCTCTCGTCCTGGATTCCGAACAATGAACCATTGTTAAAAAGCCATTGTCGGCAGAACCCACTAGTGGGTTCTGCCAACAATGAAATAAGGAAAGTTTGTCTAAGGAAAAGTTGTATTGTTGTCTGAAGGGGTATTTCGGAATCAAACCCGAATGCAACAACACAAGCAAATTTATGCTTATTTAATGCTTGTTTTTAATATTTATTCATACTTATGAGTAAAATAACCAAACCAATTTATGAGTAATATTTCATTGTTATTCCTACACATTTCACGTTAATTTATTTGCATTTGAAGTACGGTAACATAACACAACAAAATAAAAAAATATATATCTAACGGAATTTAACACTACAACCATCCAACACTTGTAAATTCTACACCAATTCTGCTTATAAATGTTAACCAATTCTGCTTAAAAACGAAAACAAATCATTTGGTGGATAGCTCTCACCCTACCCGATGAAGGTTGCCTTTGTCATATTTTTGTTTATTTTTAATTTGTTTGTGTAGTGTACTTGTTTGTTATTCCTACACATTTTACGTTAATTTGGTGGACAGCTCTCACCCTACCCGATGAAGGTTGCCACACGATGAAGGAAATTTGATGCTTATTAATGCTTGTTTTCATACTTATTTGTACTTATGAGTAATATAACAAAACCAATATATGAGTGATATTTGTTATTCCTACACATTTTACGTTAATTTGGTGGATAGCTGTTACCCTACCCGATGAAGGATGCCTCCCATAGAGGCCTAATGCTAGCCGTGGTGACACAATCATGTGTCATATTTTTATTATTTTTTTTTATTTGATGGATAGCGCTCACCCTATCCAATGAAGGCAGTTGTCTCCCACAGAAGCCTAATGCTAGTCAATGGTCATGCTGACACAACAGTCTGTCATATTTTGATTATTTTAAATTTATTTTACCGCATCGTTGTTCAACAGTTGAAGTCATCGTCATCACGCAAGCATCCGTCATGGTCGTATTCTGCATTATTTTTAATTTATTTGTTTACATGCTTATTTATCAGTAATGGAGCCCATTTGGCTCTCCGTCCTGTAATTACACGTTTATTGTCTTACCGTATCACTGTTCAAGACTCCGAAAGCATCCGTCAGCGCACAACGACGAATAACCCAGTTTGCCAACAAAGGTTCTCTATTTTTATCTCTTGATTGTTACTCGATTCCGAAGTACCCCATCACCGTTCAGACCTCGGAAACTCAACGCCGAATAGCCCCTTCAAACAACTTCTCCTAAAACATTTTTAAGAGAAGTTGTCTGAAGGGGCTGTTCGTCGTTGAGTTTCCGCGGTATGAACGGTGATGGGGCATTTCGGAATCGAGTTACAATAAGTAAACACGAGCACAGAACCTTGTCAAGCAACTCGGGAGTTCTGGCAACAACAACTCATGGCTGCGCCACTCGTTAACTGTTGACAGAACTCACTCGACGCCGTTGGTTATCCTATGCGTAACTCTTTAGACGTTGAAACTTAAAATGCAGAGACCGTGGCGCAAAATAGGAAAAGGAATGATGCGTTTTGGTAACATTTAATTAAAATACGAGGCCAACAACAAGCAGAATTGATGTAGCAAAACATCCAGGAGTTCTGTCTGACCTTTGAATCGAGTAAACCTGCAGTCCGCCCCGACGTTGCCCTTTGTTCCAGCAAGAAAGACAGAACACGCATTTGCTAGTGAGGAATTTCATGTACGAATTGAATGCAACCTATAGAGACCGGAAAGCGGATATCCATCGTCAAGTGGTTTCGTCATTGCCATCCGTACCGTTTCAGTCGTCATTCGTAGACAGGAGGAATAATTTGACTACCCACAATTATCTTGAAGAAGGAAGTGACTTGTCTTCTAATGAATTATCCAGGGAATTATTGGATTCCGAGCCCATGGAAGAGGTTGCAGATCCGGAACGACTTTGACAACATTGCAGATAATTCATTGAAGCTTGATCGTTTCACCTCAACTTGACAGATTAACAACTTGACCGACTGTTGAAATGTGGAAATGAATCACAGGCAAGAATGTTGGAACCGGAAAGAAGTTCGAGCTCACTTTATTGTTCAAAAATGGAGCCAGCGACACCGCCCTTACGCCTGTCTGCAACCCCAGAAGTTCAGATTACAGTTGGTTAAACGAAGCAAGCAAGTCGAAAAATAAGAGAGGGTCCTGCGTCAAGTGAAAATCAACACAGGCCACTGAACATCGTTTCAAATACATTAGACTGGGAAAGACGAAAGCGTTGTGAAGAGTGGGTTGATGTAAGTGGTAAAGAATTACATTTAATCAATCTTAGTTTGATTGACCCCTTTAACCTTTCAAATGAAGCTGTGATTTCAGCGAATAAATAAATAAATATACATAAATGGCTGGAAATAATATTAAGGAAAACTGGAAATTAGCCAACAGCAAAAATCATACACTAGAAATAACGTAGTTCAGTAAGCCATCTTTATGCACTTAGTTGAGCCTTGTGTGTGTTTGATTTGAATTCCCTATGGCCGAGTGAATTTCGGTCGAATGAAGCCCTGGTCACGGTTGTGACCTTAATAACGAGTTCATTGAGTTATCTTTACATCCCCAAGAATTCTGAAGAAAAGGGGGAGGGTTAAAACGGTGAGGGAAGCTAACACAAGGCAGACAGTTTTTGTGTGCATATCTTTGACTCAAGTACTTTTCTGTTTTCGTGTAACAAAATAAGTCAAGCTTTCATACCGATAGTATAGGGAATTCTTTGTTTTTAACATTTATTATTTTTAATTTTAATGTTTTTAATTTGAATGGTAATGCAAGCTTTTCTATTAGTGTTACTCAGAAACAGAACTAACTATTTCGCCTTGTGATTGTTTCTTTATTTAGGAAAAACACTTAGTTAATGGTTTTACACTGCATAAGGTTGGCTAAGTCTGCGTCAGTGAATCACTTTGGGTCACAGGGTCATCCAGATCTTAGGATCAGTGGGTCTCTGGGTCAGTAACCTACTTAACCTACTGACCCATCATCCAGTGGCTCAAACGAAAATAGTGACCCATGTGACCCAAAGTGATCCAGTGGCCTAATAAATAAATTTAGATTTTATTTTTAAGATTGTTTGACCCAGTAAATCGTTGGCCACATGCCCTTTAATACCCACTTGGCAAAAATCAACAAACAAAACAATGGCCGTGTATGTTATGAAGCCGATTATAAAAAAAAGTATTATTTGGTTTGGAGCAGTGTGCCCTAACCTCCCACCTGAAGGTCCCCTGGAGGTAAGACAGTTTTTGTTCACACAAAAGTAAAGTTTCTCAAAATGATGGCTGTGCATGTTTTAAAGCCAATTTTGAAATGTAATGTATTATTTGGTTTGGGGATGTGGACTCTAGCCCTCTGCCCCCAAAGAGGGCTAAAAAAATTAGCTATACACTTAAGAGCTTTACAATTGTCGTTAGCAGAAAAACTTTACTTTTTTTTTTTTTTTTTACGAATTTGACTTGTTTGCCCCAGTCGCATAAAAAAATTCTTCTATTAACAGAAATTATTTTTATGTAGTTTTTTTTTCTCTTAAAGGCTGTGATTACCCTAGGCACAAAAGAAAATAAAAACCTTCTTCAATATTTGAAAGTAATCATTTGTTTGCTATTTTTGTGGAATGCTAAACATATGTGATAAATTCAATTTTTTCCGTCATGCAAAAATGGGGCCCCAGGCACGTGCTCGCAACCTTGTATTTAAAATGCCCACCTTCCCTGCAACTGAATGTAAAGAGCCCAATGGATAACTCAATCCTATGGATTCCATTTTCTTTGCCTTGGTGTAGAGTTAATGCTATGATAAATGAACTAATCCAACAAATATGAAGGACGAAATTTAGCTTCTGGTTGGTGAACACCATGTGTCACATAAACTCAGCTGTGTGTCACTGGCTGCCTAAGGTCATGTGACACGTTTGGACGCCTTTTAATTTGCGAAACTACAATGTTGATGAGCTGCTTGAACAAGGGGAGGAGGGTTGTTAACAATTGTGTGCATATGATTAATTTTTCGTCCTGCAACTTGGTGCTTGTTCAGGCAAGCCAGTTGTTTGGTGGCTACTGAGGGTGGAAGAAATATTATGGACAAAAGATGGCAAGGAAGCATGTAAGTTGTTTGCAGAGAAAGAACAAAGTGAAGTAGGAAGTGTGTATTTAATTTATAGGCATTTTGGGGAACTGTTGTTTTATAATAGATATTAACACTGGCGATAGCCAGTGTTAGTAAGGATCGACCTAGGATCTCTGTGTTAAACTTTAAACTTTGAGAGCTTATAACTCCGTCAAAAGTAAACATTTTTAAACCAAATTTGGAATCTAGCCTTGATTAGTCAAGGCCTGTCTGCAGTCCAAAAATTGTGAAATTCGGGTGAGCCAAACCCGAGATACAAAGAGGGGCCAAATAGACAACTTCTTGTTCGTGGTCTTGGGCTTGGTCTTGTTCTTGGTCTTGTTCTGGGGATGTACCTTTCGTCTGTCCTCTCTACAGGTCAAACCATTTGTCCTAGGAAGCTGGTTCTTAGCTCACTTTACAGGCATTGCTCTGTAGATGTGCCCTTTCCATAAGGCATTTTCTAATTGGTCCCTTTCCATAAGGCATTTTCTAATTGGTCAAGTGGTTCAGGGGTTATGGAGCTCTAAACGACCAGATTGATTGTTTCACATTGTTTTAAACATTGTTATTATGCAACAATGCTAATTAGCAAACTCCAGCTGCAAGACTGAAGATTATAGGATTTGTTTCTATTGTTAACACTGGCAATAGCCAGTGTTAGTAAGAGTCAGCGTTGGGTCTCTGTGTTAAACTCTCAGTTTTACAGTTTAGCTGCAATTCTAAAAGTAACACGAATTAATAAACAAAAACGGAACGTTAAATGTTTAGAGTAAAGGTCTAAAAGTCACAACCTAGAAGGAACACGGACAAGGTTTGACAGTAAGGGTCTAGGTGTAAAATTTTGTAAGAGGCTGGTAAGCATTAGACCCTTACTACCTGGTGGTCAGAAATAAAAACATTTTCACGAAAAACTGGAAATCCTCCCATGTGATGATCCTGTGGTAGTGTGGTATAGGTTTACTGTCTTACTGTATATTGAAAATTATTTTTCGATTTAGTAACATTGCAGGGTATTCGCAGCAGAGAGCATTACTGGTTATCCTCTACCGTAAATCTACGAAATATAATAAAAAAATTCTAAAGCAGTAAAGTTCTTAAAGTTCCATAACAATATTCTAAGAACAAAGAAAACCTGCTACAGTCGTCCATACACACATTCTGTCCGAATAGAGTAGAACTATAAGCTAACCACCGGGTAGTAAGGGTCTAATGCTTACCAGCCTCTTACAAAATTTTACACCTAGACCCTTACTGTCAAACCTTGTCCGTGTTCCTTCTAGGTTTTGACTTTTAGACCTTTACTCTAAACATTTAACGTTCCGTTTTTGTTTATTAATTGAGAAGTGTTTGTCGATGTGAGGTAAGGGAAACGAGTGCTTTAAAGCAACAAACCAAAGAATAACATTTAAAAATTACTTTAAATGCCACAAACCAGCTACTAACATTGCAGGGAAGAGGATAGTGGGGAGATTATAAATGGGCCCACGCCACTAGCCTTCCCCTTTCCCAACAAGCTTGAAATATTGTTTTATACAATATCTAACAAAAAAGGCTAAACCAAGGAATTGTGTGTACAAGCAATAAACCAGAGACTAACATTGTGTTAGGGGGTGGAGGTAAGGGTGGTTTACAAAGGGTCCTTCCTACCCTTTGAAAGTCAAGATTTTTAAAAAAATGATTTCAGTTTTTTTAAGCTGCTCCGTGGTTAACGCCATAAACCAGACACTAACAGTGTAGGGAAAAGGATGGTACATTCACTCCCCTAACCTGAGTTAATGCTATTGGGGGATACATGACCCCCCCCCCCCGCAGTGTGGTTGAACTTGCTACCATAGGTATTTATTTCCAGTTAGCCTTCATATGCATTCGTACCATCGTTCGTGCTTTTCACAGCAAAGTAAACACAATTTTTTTTTGGGAGGAGGGGGGGGGGGGAAGCCAACCACCTCCCTAGAGATAACTGGTTTCAGTTATTCTTCATCTTCATCTATACTAACGTTCATGCCTTTCATGAAAACTGAACGATTTATATACCATTTTATGCTATTTTTTGGGGAGAGGGGAGGAGGGGGTAAGCCACGCCCGGTCCCCTCAACTGTGTTTTGAACTTGCTATCATAGCAGTTTGTTTCCAGTTACCCTTGATGTGCATCCCTGATGTGCCCATGATGGGCAGTTGTTCAGTAGCTTTTCTATTTTAGCATTGAAATTCTAAATTGTTGCTAGAAATGGCTTAATTCCTGCTATTTTGAGAGTCAGTAACGAATCAACCGATGGTCCTAGGACCTTAAATTTGGTATCAGATAATACCCTCAGATAAGTACTCCACTCCCATATTCGTCTCATATGTTTAACACAATTATTGTGGAAATTATGAACTCGTTATTTACTCATTTTTCGTCCGAGAGTAGGCAGCTTCGGTACAGTTTTGGATTTATCCGGAAAATAAATCGATGTGGATAAAGTTTTTTCAACTGTCAGTCAAGCCATATTTTTTCAGTGTATAAACATTACAAATTTACATAATATAAACCAACTGGAGAGGGACAAAATAGCCATTAAATACTTGAACATAAAATTGTGAAATCGGTACCAAACAGAGTTTGAGCACATGCTAGTGCATTATGTAAACAAACTCGGGAGCATGTGCAAAAGGATTCAGGGAATAAAGTTTTACAGGCCCACAAATACGAAACTTTCACACTTAATGGCATGTATGTTGATCTTTTGAAAACCGTTTGGAGAAAATAGTTTTGGTTTGTAGATTTTTTTTAATGATTTTTTTCCTTTTGTTGTTCAATCTCTGCCTGTGCTAGTTGAGACCTAATAGAGCAAGTTGCCAGTAGGAGAGCTGATGCTTGGTTTTAAAGCATCTTCGTGAATCCTGTTCATGATGCCAGTGGAGGATGTGGCCATAGCGACTAAGGCGCTATGCAAGTGATCTGGGGGCGAACTGGGTAGCCGGTTCGAATCCGGGTCATGCCACTCCGACGAAACGTAAGTGCATTAAGGTGGCTTACTGAACTACGTTATTTCTAGTGTATGATTTACGCTGTTGGCTAATTTCCAATTTTCCTTAAGCGAATAAATAAGGCACGAGATGTTAGCAAATGCAACTGAAAATGTATGGGAACGTAGCCTAAATTTTGAAAATTTAGTTCAGCCAAGCTTTGGGCCAAAAATATTCGGCCGTTCTGCTAGACCTTTCCATCCCTAATTAAGTAAATACGAGGCGAAGTTAACATTGTTACAGCGGGGTGAGTTAAACAAGTCAGCTTCCCCAAACCCCAAACTCTCACGACCTAAGTTGGTAAGGTCTAAAATAACAAGTGTTAGCAAGAGCAGTAGAGAATCTAGGCAATCTAAGGTTTCAAACACCACTGCTATTAAGGAGGAACTGGGTGTAATGAGGAAAGACATGAGAAAATGTCGTGCCAGGCACTTCAGAAATGCAAATTTCAAAAAAACGGGAACAGGTAGTCAGAACTAACCTAGAACAGCCAATTAATTCTCCTTTGTCCCCAACAAAAATAAATAAACCAAGAACAACTTCCTCTTTAACACCAGTAATAAATAGAACCTTGGATATCAAACTAAAACCCATTGGTATGCCGAAATCTCAGCGTTGAGTTCTGCGTTTGTTTACTTAATCGAGTTGACACAGATAAAAAAAAATATGAAGGGCGATTCACATGAAGAATTTCTAACCTATTGCGTTCCCTTGACCCGCTCTAAACAGGTAACACATGGTTTTACAGGCAACCATATTTTGATTCCTATCTAGAATTCTGTGTTGCATTTAAACGTAGTTTCCACCCTGCATAAAAAAATAGGAGAATGATTTCTAGTCTCCGCCAAGTTTGGCAGGGCCAGACTGAAAACTATGACTCTTATTTTAAAAGGTGTGAATCAATTAGCAAGCGACTAGACAACACCTATTCTGTAAAAGAGAGGGATTTTAGCGACATGATAGATTTCTATAATCATGCCATGAAAATGGGTTTATTTTTGGAATAGAATGGTCTTCACCCCTAGCTCAACCGGTAACATCATGCTCCACCACTGAAACAAAAAACACGCTATCAGAGAGGCGTCCTTCAGGGGCTCATCTCCATAACTCCATAACTTCCACGTTGTCGAACCTAAGTGTCAAACGCAGCCATCCATGACGAAAACTGACTCTACCGACACGAGTACACACTGACACCATTGGTCTCCACAAGAAGAGCTCGTCTACTGCTGGACACTGCAGAGGTGCAGAGGCAAGGAAACCACTGCGGGTACACAGGCCAACCGGGGTAAGGTGGGTCAGAGACGCATCCTATTGCAACACAGAAGCGCACAATAACATGAGACGACCCAAGTCATAACTCTACTCCCAGTAACACAAAGAAGGAATACCAAGGAATCATTATGTGGCATCCAAGCATGGAGCTCTCTCTGCTGCACATCGAACAAAACACAGTGCAACAGAAAGTGGACAGCAGCTTCTTCAGCACCACACACAGCTCAGAGTAGCGACCCCACCAAAAAGGGTCAAAGGGTCAAAGAGTTTTTAAGGGAGCGTTAACCGCACCCGGTCATCTGGCTGGCGCAGCCCTAATGGCCCTATATCTGTAGCACCCGGAATGAGTTAACTGGTGTTCACCCACTCATCCACTGAATACAACGAATTTATTTCCGAGAGCCTGGATCTTTCGTCATGCGCTCTTATGCAAAATAGTGAACTAAAAGAAACAACAGAACAACAAAACAAAGTAACAGAATGCAACCACAATAGAATCACAACAATACTGGGATACCAACAATTGTCGCACTTTTTGAGGAAATGAGAAGAAGCATTATAGTTATTAATAAACAAAAACGGAACGTTAAATGTTTAGAGTAAGGGTCTAAAAGTCAAAACCTAGAAGGAACACTGACTAGGTTTGACAGTAAGGGTCTAGGTGTCAAATTTTGTAAGAGGCTGGTAAGCATTAGAACCTTACTACCCGGTGGTTAGCTTATAGTTCTACTCTATTCGGACAGAAAGTGTGTATGAACGATTGTAGCAGGTTTTCTTTGTTCTTAGAATATTGTTATGGAACTTTAAGAACTTTACTACTTTAGAATTTTTTTTATTATATTTCGTAGATTTACGGTAGAGGATAACCAGTAATGCTCTCTGCTGCGAATACCCTGCAATGTTACTGTCCGGAAACGGCAGTGAGAAAGCTATGAGACTGAATCAAGTTAGG
>JAHWFP010031684.1:0-10980 GCA_023313725.1 Lithobius niger
ATAACCCATCCTCAAGAACCGGAATTATTTAAATTACACATTTCACTGTTATGGGGCAGTTGTACTCCTAGAGTTGCACGTCTTCATGGCGGGCTTTACAGCTAGTAATAATAATAATTTATTACGAAATGTACCCGAAGCTCTTAATGAGTTTGCATGGGTTACATCAAACATTGCAACACAAACTTTACAATTTACAGGCAAAAAAGACAGAAATTTACTTCTCCCATCTTCAACATAAATTATAAAAATGTTACAAATTTGTTACGCATTTCAGTAAACAACGAATAAATATTCTGATCACCATGATCAGTAACAAACTATTATTTATCATTCATATTTATTTTACCTAAAGATTTCAACAATATGTTTGTTGTTACTCAACCACTCATGAACTCCTTTTTCTTTATTTGACCATATCCATATTTGATCATATCTATATCCATGATAATTTTTAATACGAATTTTTAAAAACGTCAACTTTTGTTCGATGCAGCCATGATGTACTATAGAAAGGAGCCTAGTGCATCTTAGCTACATCGAACGAAAATTTAACTTTTTTTTTCTTTGTTCTTTTTCAAAAATTTCGCCAGTAAGACTCACTTTTTTCGGAATCAGAATTGGATTTTGGATCCAAAAAAGTGGTCCCAACTTGAATTTTTTTTACAAAAAAACAAAACAAATTTTGGATTTTATAAAACTTCAGGTTGTGCGTTATTTGGGGGACCACCCTATATACACTATATTACCAAGAATTTATTTTGCATTAGCAAGTTAGTAGGCCTCTTTACTATGCACCAAGAAAACCCAAAGTAGGCGAAATACTCGAAGCATTTTCCCCCAAGTCGTAGAATGATCTGGAAAATTACAAGTACAACTATGTGGCGCTCTTTGAGTGCGATCGCTGGAACTAGCTAGTCTGTCCCTAGCATTTTTATGGTTTATTCGTGTGACTTATTCGAGGCCGTTTTCACGTTAAAAAAAAGTAAAAAAAAAATGGGTGGTGGCAAAGCGCGGCTAAAGGAAGGAAACCCCTCGTTTTGCCTATAGTTACAACTCGTAATCTGGTGTTCCCCTCCTTTAATGATGTTTTTTCTGCAGACCATTTTGACTTATTAAAACAAATTACACTTGAAAACGGTATAGAGTAAAGTGCCACCATCAGAGATTACCCCGATCGAAATCCCTGGATGGTATCTTCATTTTTTCTCCCAGTTCCTGAAATGCATAGCTGGGTTCAAAATGAACAGTTTCAGCTCAATCTCAACAATTGATATAGTTTGCTACAGATGTCGTAATAAATAAAATAAAATAAATTATTTAAAGAAAAACTAAACCGCAACCAGTTCTGTAGAATGTCTTTGTGTTCTGCAGCCGGCGTCACAGTACTAACGTGTACCCGCATCGTTCGCCTACATCTAACGCACAGGCAGAATAAACCGTGCATCGAGCGTCGAAACTTGGCAGTTTTTAATACCAGTTTTGGATTTAGGTGGATATCACTATTTTACATTTTTTTGAAAACTTGGCAACTCCAAATGCCATTTTTGGTTTTGGGTGTATATCTCTATTTTTCCAAGGCCACGCGTCCATTAAAAAAAAAACATTTTGTAGTTATTTTTACCAAGTTTGGTTTTAGATGGATTGAAGCAACAACCAGTAAATGCAGACCTACCCCATTTTCATTACAGCATTGGTGCTACTGACCTTTAACGAATTCTCCACTTTTATTTTTCTTTCTCCTTTCTAATTTGCTTCCACGGTTTTTCTTTTTTTCTTTTAAGGTTGCAGTAAAGTTAACCCAAGTGCTGTAAATGCCAGTCCGGGTACAGAGGCCATCATTTGTGCTTAATTAGCCTTGCCATTACAATAATTGGTAGAGCGCTAAGTACGATGAGGATCGTGAACTATTAACGATCGCAGCTCTCCTGCTGGGCGATAATTACACCTTGCCCGAGCTAATACCCCAATGACCATCATTACCGACCAACTCTTGAGGAGCCTGATTCACTAAGTTACGGCTGAAATTGCTATGAGTGTACCTCATGCCAAATTGGAGAGGTGTGACTGACGTGAACTTTCATGCGAATATACGCATGTTCGTGTAGTGTGTCACGCTACCTCATTACTAAGTTAGCTGAACAAATAGAATAGACCATTTTGCAATATTTCATTTATATCCGTTGCGCTGCCGAGTTTCACTATCGGGTCTTACTTGGGCATGGGGAACCGCTGAGATGGCTTGGCAGACGAACATTACACTAAAATGCAATCGGACTGCAGTACCGGATTACCGAATAGGCCGAGTAGAAAACCGCATCGTTTAGGGGCCCCCATGACGCCGGATCAAAATAATGCTGATTTTTTTTTGGAGCCCAGAAATGTCTAAAACTTATTGTTTGAGGCCAGGAAAAGTCTTAGAACACCTAAAAATCCGTCAGCCCCCGGACCCCACTGGGCGAACTCACAGCGTTTCCCCAGATCGCCAAGCTGCTGTGTATGAGTCGACACATTTTTCAAAATTTCGGTACAAAATTGTTGGTAAAATTAAAAATGTATTAGGTGATTTATGAGGGGGGCCCCGGGCACCGAGATTTCAACTACCTAGGGACCCCTCCAGGTCTTATATCCGGCATTGAGTAACTGCCTGCTGTCACTATGACGTGAAGAATTCTGTCCTTACAAAGCAACAGCTTTAATTATAGAAGTTGTTCGGATAGTTGGTGAGTGACGACGATTCGATGCGTCGCCTTTAACGGAAGTAACTGATTCCCTAAAAAAAAGCGTCTTCGTCTTTCTTGTCTAAATATATTCGTTGTTCTTTGTTGGAACTGGCTGGTTGGTTGGCTAGCGTAGGTTTGGAGCTCGATCTACAAGGCCATCAGCCGCAGATAAACTATATCGTACGCACCTAAGTGAAAGAAGTAGTTGTTCAGAATCACTGGAGGTATCAATTGTAAATTAGATAATGTTTTCTTCAGGCTGTTCAGAGGTTCAAATTACAAACTTTGTATCATCACTCATCATTACAACGCTGTGGCTAATACAAAGGCACAGCACAGCGTTTACTAAAACTTTGGAATACTTTGCCTAACCAGGTTGTTGAGGCTAGCTCTGTTGACGGCTTTAAAAGAGGACCCGATTTATGTATACATGATGAATTAAGGTTTTCTAACGACGACTGATGTACGTTACTATTTATAATGGTTTTGTGTTGAATTTTGCATTTTCTCAGGACTGGACGTCATCTTCTTTTGCGCCGTCGCCTTTCCATAGGAAAACTGGTGGTATGCTGCTGTTTATAAATAAATAAGTAAATAAATAACATCAGGGCAACGCCTGTTATAGCTGTTCTGAGATGTCAAGTATAACAGGCGACCAGTTGCCCTGATGAAGGCCACTAGTAATTTAGATATTGGTCGCCTAGGCGCCATTGGACCCTAGTAAACCCTTTGCAACTCCCCTGACTAAGACAGTCTGGCAATCCGGTCCTGGAACTTGTCAAACGATGACAGGGTGGAGTCCCCTGCAAGCGCCCGATATTCAATCACAAACAAACTTGTAAGAAAACCATCCATACCAACAGCGCTGACATTCCAAGAAAAGATGTAGAAAGTCATTAATTTTATTATGTCGCAGAAAAGTATCAGCCACTGAATCAATTTCATTAGAGAGGGTTGACGTAAGCCATAACAGACAGAGCGACCGATAATTGTCATGGTTCACGGCACACGAGACATTAACTCCGGCGTCATTTCAAAATTACCCTTGGGGGTTAAGTTCACGTTGCCCGCAAATTGCGGTGGTAACAAGCACGAGTTACGAGCAAACTCATTAAATAATAAAGCATAATAAACAAGGGTTGACAAGAGGGGGATGGGAGCAATAGGGCTCCACCCTGCCCTCAACTATCAAAATTGACAATAATTCGAGTATTCGTCGGAAACCCGATCTCAGTGTTAGGTTGGATGGAATGTCAAAGTTGAAAGGGGAGGGGACAAGACGTGGGGGAGGGGAGGGGCTGTGAAGGTCTGCGTAGCCTATTTTTTGGGAAAGGGGGGGGGGGTGAAGCACCCTGACTCTGGTCTGTGTATTGCACAGTATTATCTTTTTTCGCGAACTTTACTCCTTTTCTCAAATGCACCTCTTCGTTATGACCCACCAACCCGAACTCAAGTGATCTGTAAATATTGTATTTTTACAGCTACTTTTGTTTACATTTATTCACGCTCGATGGCACTAGAATGGTCTTACAGATTTTTTTTTAAATTAAAGGGACACCCGGCCTGCCTTATAACATTCCGCCTGCCGTATAACAATTCGCGCTGGTCGCCTTCCGCGCAAATACGAACACCAAGGTCATCTGAGATAGTAGCTGCGTTCTTCGCAGCGATGAACATAGCTACTGTCTCATTTGGCATTGTGCCTAATAGACGAACCAGCATGAACGCATTAATCGTGTCGTCACAAACTAGAATGATTTTCGTATTTTAACATCACAATTTATAATTTTCTAGGCTAGTGTCTTAAAATTTTGCTTTGGCGATCTATTCGAATAATTAATTTTAATTTTTACCGCATTACGCTTTTAGATTTTTGATCTCATGGTAATTATTAACAAATTAGTTAGTACATGCACACACAGAGATGAAATATCATGGTTATTGCAAGCGCGCAATGCATCCTATAGTTACGGGTCGTTCTTAAATATAGTTAACAATATTCAACACAAAATCTCTGAGACACCACATTTTAAAAAGGAATTTTAGCTAGGGAATGACTAACGGAAAGGAAATAGACCTTTGGGGCTGTACTTAATGTGGAGGATCGAGAAAAATGGCGCTGGGAGGTGTATCCCTTTAATTTCTTTGAGCCTTAAGTCAGCCGAAGCAATTTAATACTCGTGTGGCAGAACCGGCACAATTTTGAACATTACTAGACTTTTTTTAAGAGAAGAAATATCTGGTAAAAAGAAGAGCCAACCAGGGGATTCGAACCGGGAAACCTCCGATCATTGTAAGGGCCAAAAGAATGTCCAGAATTGGCCAGAATAGTTCCCATAGCCGCTGAAGGAGCATGGTAGCCTCTCACGTTAACCTGGCCGGCAGTCATACATATCTACTTATGGATTACTTTAGTGCGATTTCTCTCACGCCAATACCAAACTTACACGACAAGCGAAACAAAACCTCATATGTCTACATTTTTTTTAATGGCAACCTTCGTACATTTTTGTTTGTTTGTTTATAAATAAATTTACTTTATTTATAAACCGATTTACTTTATTATTACGTCTGAATTGCATCAGATTTACGTCATCTGACGCAAATTAACCCCGGTATAGATGACCAGCTCAATATTTTTTTCCTTAACGCAGTAGTGGCGCCAGACAATCCCCGAAAGGCGGTAAACGTCTGTTTTGCCTTCGGAAAATTTCTAGATGTTCCCCGACGAAAATGTCACTATTCTCCGATTGGTTGGGGGGGGGGGGGAGGGTTAACGTTTCCCCGACGAGTTACCCCTCCCTCTAGCGCCACCCCGGCCTTAAAGCCCGAAAAAAATTATAAAAAGAACGAATTTAATAAAGAAAAGTGCAAACACAGGGTACGAACCGGGAAGCCTCAAACAGGCCCGGACTGGCAGCCCTAGGGCCCAAGTGCCATGACGTTTTAAAAAGGCCCCCAACACAATCGGGGGGGGGGGTGGAGTGTAAGTGAAATTATGTGAGCTTATGGACCCGGTAGTCGTTACTTATAGGCGGGGAGGGGGGGACGAACAAATAGAAATTGAAAATCAAATTTTCAATTGTCCCGTCCCTTCCCGTCCCCCCTCCTCCAAAACCCTGACAAAATCGTTACCTCCCCATTCAAGGTCCAAATATATTGCGACCCTCCTGAGCCAAGGAACCAAGGGGCAAAGCTTTTCTGGAAAGCGTATTGAAAAAAAATATAGTAGTGATACTGACAGCTTCAAAACATGGTAAACACTCACACCATGGCGGGTCCCCCACAAGTTTAGGCGTCTTTAGAAATTTTGATTGCTGAAAGTGTCATTTTCGAGGTCGAAAAATTTTTTACATGCCTACAGGAAATTAGTCTTTGTGTAGATTTGATGCAGCTAAATCCATATTTTAATCAGATTCATCCAAAGTAGCAGCTAGGCCCGGTTTCAGAATTACCCACTTGCAAAGGGCACAAACAGCTTGTGATTTAAAATACTGAATAAAAACAAAAAAATATGATAAAACTCACAAGGGCGCGTTTAGCAACGATGCGCATCTGAATTCTCGCAGCTAGAAGCTAGAAATCATCTGATAATCCAACATGGCGGCGGTTCTAGCTTTGCCGGCTCGCAACGAAAACCGTCAATAATGTGAGTTTAGAAACGATTGAGAAAACTGCTCGTGAGGAGGAATTATTTTTCTTATTACAGCAGATTGTAAGACTGTAAACATTTACTGAAGCGATGTCGGATCTAGCTAATCCAGGCAGCGCCGTTACCATGGCAACAACATCTTTGCCGTCTCGATCTAGCTGCGAGAATGCAAATATGAATCATTATGTAAGCGCGCCATGAAGTTGGATTACTGGTTGAATTTGGGTATCAGTTCTTTACTGATTCACTGAAAGACGTGAGCCATGTGCTTGTAGGTGCTGTTTTATGCGCCATGTCTTAGTTGCACATGAAGTTCTGAATTAATGATCCGAGCGCTACTAAAAATAGACACGGATTTCGATGCGGACAAGCACAAAAAGAAAGGGAGAAAGCAATATGGTTTAATTCGTTTTGTTCCATAAGTTTAATCAGGATGAAATTAATAAAGCATACGCAGCTTTCATTTCCTCCTGGTTTAATTTATACATGGTGATGACTGAACTTTGATCCATTGTAAAAGCTCAGGTACTACTGAACGAAGAATTACCCATTTGGGTGCAGTAAGCGAGGAAGAGGGGTTGCGTGGTTGGGAGGGGGGATGAGGGGAAGGGCCATAACACAGAAAACTTATGACTATGCTAAATCTTGTCACGGTCATTCCTCGGCCAACGTCCTAATTATGCATCAAGCACCATCGGTGTGTGTTATAGAACCTTGTACAAGACAACGATTCAACAGACTTCCCAAAAGAAAAAGTTAAAAAACTGGGCGACGAACGAAACAGATTCGCTGGAACCTTGTCACACGAACAATGACTGTCTGCGACCCCTGAACAGCGTGTGATGCTTCCCGGTGAGTCTCGGTGTTAGGGTGGAATGCCACAACACCCATTTTATGCACTTTTAATTGTTAGCACTTTCAAATATTATGGCCCAATTTTCGTTATAATTTGCACTGGTAATGAATCCTCGTGCCCTAAATGTTTTAAATCTATTTGCATGGTATGTACTGTGGCTCCTAAATTAGCTCATACGTAAGGGGCTCATTTTTTTTGGTAATATACCAATTATAAAATTCGTTAAAGTCAATCACTCTCTAAAATAAATTAATGATTCTTCACATTAATGACTCTTTAGATTACCGTAATTCTTTAGAATTTGGAATTCTTGAAACTTAGAGGCCAAGAATCGATCTTGAAATTTTGAAAGCTATAGTAAGCTAATTTTTTATTGTAGTGTTGGAGTTTTTTAATTTAGTTTTAACCAAATTGGATCAGTTCACACTCATGTGGCCCTCCCCCCCCCACTTTTTTTTTTACATCTTGCCGTGCTATATCCAGCTTGGGCGCCAAGTTTTTTTTTTATTATTATATACATATTTTTTAAATTGTAAATAGCTTTAGTTTTACTTCTCACTTCAGTTTTAAAGTTTCGCTACACAAGTTTCATGCATTTCATTGTTTTATCTTACGACTTTCAGGTTGGATAGCGGCGACCTTCCAGGGTCCTATCCTGACCAAACTGCACCAAACGTTCTATTACTATTACTAATAATCGAAGGAACACAACATCGTGAACAACGCGTTTCTTCTTTTATTACTGATATATTTCCAGCTAAATTAGTTTCTTTAATAGTGATCAAATCTAGTTCGAAAACGAGTCCTTTGCAAAGCCTGTTCTCCATGAAAGAGGATATTCACGCATCGGCTAAAAGCAATCATCAAGACGGTTCATTATCACCATGGTAACAAAATTACATCCCGGAAGTCCATCATATACAGAGTATCGCAGACGGACAAAGTAATCAAATTACCGGACGTCATCATGAACACATACATATATATATATATACATTAGTCTTCTTATCTAGATTACTCTAGCACATCCCAAGAAGCCGCCATCTTTGCTTTCCCAAAGGCTTCCGTGATTCCACTGAGGGAAGGTCCTTATCCTGTCTCGACTAAATAACTTATTGGGAACTAAATTGTGCTAGTCACGTGATAAGACCTCGGGGAATTGACGTTGTAGGCTGGCCGAATTGGCCTGTCGCTATCGATAGCTAGCCAACTTGATTTTGACGTCATAAACTCTTCTGACACACGAGTCAATAATACCTGGAGAGACGAAGGAAAAGGTAGAGCGGGGATAATTAACTTCAGCCTCCCTTCCTTCCGTCTTTCCACGTCATCTAAAGCCGAACTCCGTGGGAGTAAAAAAGATAAGAACGGAAATCGAAAATTTTTCCTTGTCGTACTTTTCCTTTCATTTCCTGTGAAGGAGAACTACGGACCTACCACAGCTATGTAAAAACGGCATTTACAATAAAAAAAAGACTTAAATGAATGATATACATATTATCAAGAATTTATAGGGTTGGGGAGGAGAATTTGTAACTCTAAAAAGTCACTATTGAAACGTCCTAGAACCATTCCAATTAGTTCCATCAGAGTTTTCAGAGGGCGCCACGTGTTCCATCTGGTAATTTTTGCTAATTTTTCAGCCCAAATCAAAAGTAAACTAAATTACAACAAAGCTAAACTAAATAATAATTAAATACAAGATAGTTTCATTTAGTTCAGTTTAATTTTAGACTGAAAACTGAGTAGAAATTCCCACATAAAACTCGTGGCGCCCTCTATAAACTCAGACGGAACTAATTGGAGAGGATCTAGGACGCTGCAGTATAGGTCTCAAGTCACAAATTCTCCTCCCCAACCCTATAAATTCTTGATATTATGTTACGTTTTAGTACTTTTTTTTATATTAACACTTTTACGGTTTATCCATACGTCGCCTTCTCATTCGATTTAGGCCTAAACCTCGTGTATAAATTAGTAGTAAAACCAGGAGCTAATGACGTATACCACGTACGTAGTAGGTTTATTACACTCCTGGTAAAACCGAATGACAGAGACCGTTGTCTATCTTCTCCATCCTAAATATGATCGTTTATCAATAATTTACTTGCCATTGGAGTTTCTTAAATCAAACACTGTAAAAAAGTGCAAAGGATTTACGGTATTAAAACGTCGAATCAAAATTATAAGAGGCATGGATTGAACATGAATATTAATACGTTCTTGAAAAAAAAAACTAGAGCACTTATCCCCATGGAACTCACTGCTGTGAGGGTACACAAATAAAACACGAATTAGAGTTCGCTCGAATGAAACGATCTACAATTTGGACTCCACTGCAAGGAACAAGGACTGTGACATCCCAACCTCCATGCACACGCATATATATCATTAATCAAACAAACAAAATGGTTGGATGTTTCACACACTTAAAATACAAACACAAATACATACATGCACGAGAACTAAAACTTAAACTCACAAACACTTACGAAACAAATGCCGGAAAAAAAAACAAATTTGCAAAATTGAAAAATAAAAAATACACACGTAAAATGAACACATAATAGCTCACCAGAAATAGAACTAGAACAGAAACCGACAAACACACAATTTCAAACACAAATTGCGTCACTCACTTTCAAACATTGCCGGTGAGTAAAAACAATGCTTGTTTTCTCAGGAATTGGAGTACAAATTGTGGTTCGTTTCGTTTGAGTAAACACAAATCCGTTTTCAAATTTTTATTTTACTTACAGCTGTGAGTTCCGTGGGGACACGAGCTCTAATGTTTTTTTTTAAATGCGCGAACAACTAACAGTTGGTAACCTTACTGAATGCTGGCTGGCTTTCCTCTGGCAGAAGACCCGTTAACATTGCGCCTTTGAGCAAACAATGAGTTTAGGAAAAGTCCTAAATTGCATCATTCTGTCTGTACCCCTTGTTTCGGAAACAAACTTGCGCCGTCGTTCGACACTGACTGGAAGTCATGGACATTAACGACTTTAACTGGGGGGAGGGCGGGGGGACGGAGGGAGAAGTTCTGTTAACAGTTAAACAATTGTTATTCAGTGCACAGAGTCTGGGTTCGAGACAGGGTCGTGTAGGGTAGCGTCAGGTTGCGCTCGGTCGCTCCAGGTCGCTCTGAATAAAACATTGCTCATTGGCAAAAAGTTCTCTCGTTTTTGACGAGTTAAATTAAAGGATTAGGGAAACTCAGTTAAATGTTGAAAACGCGATTTACTTTTCTAAGAAGACCAAATGCCGGTAGAGGCTTAGTCTGGGAAATTCCACCCAGGGAAACATTCATATGTCAGTCTGGGTCCGGGTTACGGTCGAGCCGGATAACGTCAGGTCGTGCTGAATAAGGTACTGCTCGCTGGCTAATGTTTCTGTCATTGCGGACGAGTAAAAGAAAAGGATTAGTAAACACAGTTAAATATTGTAAACGCTATTTACTTTCCTTAGAAAACCAAACACTAGGACAGGCTTAGTCCAGGAAATTCAATCTGGCAGAATGTTGTTGTGTTGTTAAAGTATTGCCCGCTCGCTCAAGGTTCAACGCGCCGTGCAGCATGCGCGGGTCCTGCTACTTAACCACAACAATGACACTAACATGATTAACAAACTGCAGCACGACTTAGTGTATTCAACTCGTGGTTCGCCTCAAGCGCAGTCTTTGTTAGAGAAAACATTTATCCTTACAAGAGAAAACTGTATGCATTAATGTTAATTCGCCATACACACAA
>JAHWFP010031684.1:15980-28561 GCA_023313725.1 Lithobius niger
CTAACAGCAATTAACCCAATGAGAAAGCCAGTAAACGGCAACCACCAGCCAATCACGCCTCCTTAACAATGGTAAAACGAGCACACGGTATTTTATCAGCTGAAACAGTCAGGTTTGTCCCTCCATGTTGTTTTTATGATCGAATCGTCTCGTTTCGTAGTCTTCGCCACATAACGCAACTATGCTGGAACAATATTTAGTAAGCCTAAACAAATTTATAAATAAATTACGACATACCTGATAGTCACGTGAAGCATAATTCGACTTCCCAGCACGCACGCTTAATCTTTGGTTGCCATGGTGACAAAACGATCTGCCACTCAGTTTTCCGCCCAGGGGCGTTAGTCCTAATCACCGCTCATATTCGAAGTGTGGTGGTAGAAGTGTATACGTAAAATTTTTAATCTAGTCCTTCAATTAAACGTATATAATTGAAAAAAAATTAATAGTAATGTTCGTAAAACTTGGTAATGTTACAGATCGTATTCTTTTAAATCTAAGAAACAATATTTTCATTAAACTACTTAGAAGACAGTATATTCTCGTTTCAATTGCTACTCGAGCGTAGTTTAAACCATGCGCAATGGCTGTTTGCCGTGACGTCACCATGAGTAAGCCAATGACGAACGAGACCAACGGCTGTTTGGCCGTCTGATTGGACTAGCCCAGTCACGTGATATGCACGTCACAGCAAACAGCCATGGCGTGTGTATAAGTACTAATAAATGTTCTCAACCCCTGGACTCGCCTTCGCTTTCTCGCAGCTACAAGCTAGAAATCATCAGAAATTCCAACATGGCGGCGGTTTAGCTCTGCCGGCTCGCAACGAAATCAGTCGATATGTGAGTTGAGAAGCTATTGGGAAAATTCTGTAGTCAGGAGGAATTCTTTATCTTATTGTCACGGATTATAAGACTGCAAGAATTTACTCAAACGATGCCGGATTTAGCTAATCCAGGTAGCGTTGTTACCACGGCAACGATCGTCACATCTGCCATCACGATTAAATTCTAGCTGCGAGAATGCAAAGGCGAGTGGTTGCATAAATTGTAGGAGTACTATTTTTTACAGGTCCATCCATATATACATCACTTCTGGCAGGAAAGGCAGGAGGACTAGTTCTAAGAAAATAAGTACACGTTTGAATTTTATTTTCAATTTGCGTCAATAGATGTGCCATTAAGTAGGTGGGATCATATTTCTTTTCTTAAATTAGGAAATATTAAAAATTAGTGGTGTAATGAAAGGAAAAAAAGGAATTTTTTCTTTACTCGGGGAAATTCTGTCAGTGAGAAGTGTAAGCACTGATGACGTCATTTAGTAGTGCCAATAATTTTGCTGTTATACTGCCTAGCAATGGGGAAAGTTACTCCAAATTTTAAATGCGTCAAGAACAAATCAAGAGGAAGCATATAATTTGAAGGTTCACACAGAATCGGTCATTCACTCCTTGCTTCCGTAATTCTTGCGCTTTATGTACTCCTGATTAGGTATGATTGACTTATCCCTTTATACTTCGTACTTACGAAGTCCTTATGTTATTTTAAGTAGAAAGACGGCACCTTTTCCGAGACGGCACCTTTGATGTTAGTTGGATTACTGTGTCAAAAGGGTTGTCACCTGCACTTGGCGCTATTTTTGCTAAATTCCGTTTAGAGAAAGGGTCGGGTAAGAGCAGTTCCTTGTTCGAAAAATTACCTTAAGAGACTCGAAGGGAGACGTAGGAAACGTGACGCCTTTCTACCGTAAAGGTGAAAAGAGTGTTTACTTACGAAGAGTGACGTGAAGGGTTGGAATTGGGACCCAACGGATCCCACCTATCTAAGAGAAGAAGAATGACTCAAAATCAAATCATCCAGACTTCCTTACAGTGTAGAATATTCTACAATTGGTCCTTATGGGTCGTTAATACGAGAATTGAAGCAACAAGACGAGCGAAGTATAGCTACAGACTGGCTATATTTCTGTACCTTATACCTTTCCATATTCTTTTAAGAAACATACTATACGACTCAACCTTCACGAACGTAGAGACAATTTTAGCACGTGTGCTGCTACTTGGTGTTGAAATATTGTTTGCATTAATCTAACTCTTCAATCAGGTAAAAAGGCTAGTAACAGTATGGCACACTTGGTTCGATAGCCTTTGCAATTACGGTGTTGCATCTAGGAGTTGAAAACGTGAAAAGGCGCCTTAATTAACCCCAGATCAACCCATTTCAATCGAGGCTCCTCCAAAGTCCAACCCCCATAACTGTGGGTGGGGGTAGGAATTGGATGGTTAGGGTGCAGCCAAGGCTCGGCAATGTATCGTTAATATCGTCTTACACGAATACCAGTGTCCGTTATGGTCAGCCACTAGCTACGTAGGACTTCCTATCTCAACACGCTGTTCCTGGACTGTATACAGTCAAGACTTCAGCAAAATTAAAAATTACGGAGGTTAGAACATTCTCCGTCCGGCCATTTACAGGACACCCGTCTGCATTCAGCGAATTGGTTTGTTAATTATTTCATCGTGAACGATTTTGCTTTTAAGGAATTAAAAAAAAACACGCTCATAGAGCTGGTGCCTTCCCCCCCCCCCCTACCATCTACCGCCCTCCCTTCCATCAAATATTTGTGCTAAATAGTAATTCAGGAACGCAATTACACGTTCCAAGCTCAACAAAAAGAAACGGGAAAAGGGAACCGACCAATCCCATTGAGTAACAACCTGATTTATACGGCAATTTAATCGGATACGCAGGATTGTACGGAATGGCAATCGTGAAAGGCAAAAAACCTTTAACGCATTCCCGAAATGTCTTAACTTTTCTTCCCATCAGATCTATTCAAAAAGGTCTGCAGAAATTTTGCAGAATACGGCAGTTTTTTTTTTTGTGTTCAGATATTCAGTTTTTTGTAGATTAACCTTTACGTCGTGTCTACAGATTTTGTGCAGATTAGGGGGACGGTCAGAATTCAGATTTTCTTCTAAACAGCGCAACATTGTTTATCATGTTACATCACAATATGTCAGCTTTCAACAAGTTAAGGAATACCAATGGGGCAGTTTTTTTGTTTAACTCTAGGCCTAGTGCGGAAAACAAAAACGAACTCGTTGGATGTTTAAGGGCAATTACATCCATTTTGACATGCATGTTTTATTTTTGGATCACTTTAACAATAACTGCACAAAAGAATTGCGGTAAGAATACGTTACGTACGTCTGAGACAACAATATAATTACTGCATCACCAAAAGACGATAAGGAGACCGCCATTGTTTTGCTGGAAGGCGCAGAAATTAACGCTGATAGTCATCGATTTCGACTCGCAGCCGATTGAGATAGCTCTGTAGGCTGTGAGAGCTCAAACGTCCGACGGCGTTAGCTGGCCGACTACTGTCCATTTGAGCTAGAGGGGCCACTGACCCGTTGGCTCGTATCATACTTGACTATGTTACGTTGTCTCCGGGTGCCCGGGATCTGTTGGGTACGTTAGGGACCGGTGCTTGCATGAGGATCTGCAGAAGGTCTCCAGCCCATACATTGTTCACCCGCCGTACCCGTGGACTTGGTGTGCCGCTGCTGAGGATGCTTTGTTCTCGGCAGACCGTCCTTGTAGGGCAGAACAAGCTTTTCCCTCCATTGATATCTTCTGTGATGCATCCTTTCATGCAAAGGAATATGAAGACGGGGTTGGGATTTCCATTCCGAGGCTGCACATCGGGCGTTACTTTTTGGCTGGTTTACCTTCAGCATTCGCAATTTCTGTTGCTCTCGACACCGGTTTGGACTTGCAACTGCCTAGGTTCAGGGTTCTTTCTGACTCTGCTGCCGGGTTGAGCTTCTTGAGATGGTGTTTTAGGTCTATGTCAATCTCTCACCCCATCGCACTAGAGATTGGGTGGAAGCTGTTTCAGACTGGTGTTTCAGTCTGTCTGGCTTGGGTGCCCGGTCACTCGGGGGTCTTTGGGAATGAGGCTGCTGACGACCTTGCTCGGCAGAGCTTTGAGTCCAGGTGTAACCTTGTTCTCTTTCCTGTTGGCCCCAGGAATCTGGGATCTGTTGTCTCTGCTATCTTTGGTAAAGAGTGGCAGGGCCGTTGGTGTGATGGCTTATCGGGGCGCACGCTGTATGAGGTGCACCCATCGACTTCTATTCCGTCTGCTCTAGGGAACCTGCCGCGTAAAAACGCTGGCTTAATCTCCAGACTGCGTACAGGGCATGTCCAGCTGCGAGCGCATCTCTATCGTCTAGTGTGGTGTGACTCCCCCGTTTGTGTTTGTGGTACGGGTGCTGAGACGGTTTCGCACTTTTTGTTTTCGTGCCCTGTCTGGGTGGTGCATCGTCGTCGGCTACTGAGTGCAGTGGGAGTGTGTTTGCAGGATGTGCTGGGAGTTCCATCACACTTGTTGGCACCGCGGCACTCACTTGGGGTCGTGTTGGGGTTTTGCCGGCCCACTGGCCGCTTCACCTCATTTCTTGCCCCCCTTGTTTCCCATTGTTGTCTTTGGTTTGTATGTGGGGTCGGTTAGCTAGTTTCGTTAGTTTTTTTTTAGGTTTATATGTTAGATTAAGTCAATTTCATCTTACATTGTCAGTCTCAGTCGGCTCAAGTGACATTCTACTTCCCTCTGTTCTTTTTTTTTTTTTGCCCTCTACGCTGTACACCATTGTATCATTTAGAGTTTGTGGAACGTTTATTCTTAGGTTAAGTTAACTAAGTAGGATAGTTTGAGCGAATGATTGTCAGAATCTGTATGCACAATAAAATCAAAATCAAAGTAAAACATGCATGTCAAAATGGATGTAATTGCCCTTCAACGTAAAGTTAAAGGTTAAAGTCAAAACGGAGTTCTTTTTTTTTTTTATATAATTCGTGCTACTCTTGCGTACCATGCAGCTTACATTAGCTTGTTTTAATGTTTTTTAAATCTTTATTAATTACGGTTTGACAAATCAATATAGAAACAAATCTTTTAATTTTCAGTCTACCTCTTGCAGCTGGCGTTTGTTGATTGGCAATGTTGTATAGTAACAATATTTAAAACAATATAAAAAAATTAATTTAGTCGTTTAAAGCTTCATAACTCCTGGACCACTTGACCAATTAGAAAAGGCATAATGGAAGGGCACATGTAAAGGGCAATACCTGTAAAATAAGCTAAGAACCAGCATTAAAGGACAAATAGTTTGATCTGTAGAGAGCGCAGTAGAAACGTGTCGTGCCAACAAGAAGAAGAATAACAACAAGCATGCCAAAAATAAAAATCATGATTCCAGCTCAAATCCAGATATCAAATGTGGCAAATCGGAAATTAATAAAAGTTCGGACAGGTGTTAACCAAGTCCAAGCTTATAATAGTCTACTAATTTTGAGTGGGAAATATTGACAGACAGCAGAGAAATTAAGGATCGAAATTTAGGCTTTAACATGGGAGGGTGAGGTCAATTATTACACAGCAAGCCAAATGGGCAACAGACAGTTTAGCTTTAACATGGAAGTGTGACGTCAAACTATTCGTAATAAGATTAGAAAACAAAAACGAGCTCGTTAATGCTGAAGGTAAGCAGGGTTGTTACAATTATAATCAAGTGATTATAATCATTGATTATAATCACGATTATAATCACTTGATTAAAATTGAAATTCACCTGATTATAATCAAGGATTCGGTTGACACAAAACTGTTGATATACAAGTACAAAAGAACTTAAACAACCCAAAATAAAATACACTGCTCTTGAAACCTCTGCAATCAGGAACTTTCATTTATTACCTTTTTTTGGCTTAATCCATACAAAAATATGCAACCGACTAGGAACAACCAAAGTAGAAAAATTAATGGAAACGATTCCAGCTCAAGTCCAGACCTCCGATGTGTCAACTCTGAAATTAATAAAAGTTGGTACACTTCTTCTCCAAGTCCAATAAAGCTTGTATGCTAAATTTGAGTGGAAATTATTAAAAGACGGCACAGAAATTAAGCTTCGAAATTTAGCTTTAACATGGGAGCCCGAGGTCAAACCTTACAGTAAAGGCAGTGTTTCCTCTTCACGTTTCCGGAAAGTGCAGGGTGAATTGTTGGCTTACCAGCTTTGTTAGCATTTGTTTAATCATAAGTCTGGCTGTTGTAGACTATAGGCCCTTAGGGCTTCGGGCAGATGACCAGGAGTGGTTAACACTAGTTAAACCCTTTGAATCATAAGTCTACGCCTTCGCCTGGCGTTTACTGATTGGCATTGTTGCCTAATAACAATGACTCTGAAGCAAGTACGCGAAGTAGTTTTTCCCTTAGTTGCAGAGTGAACAGAAACTTACGGGTGAAACTACTGGTGTCCTCTAGAAACGACTGGTCGATCAAGCAATTCTCTCTCTGTAAGCGGTTTCCTCCAGCCCAAAACTCTTCTGATATGAACCTTTAAAAATCCAATCCCTGCCTAAACTTAATTTTTTTATAATTTTTTCCTGTTGGTTTGTTTTCAAATGCCTATATCTTCATTTCTTATTCTTACACTACACACCCAAAATATCAGAAGTGCAGCGATAAATAAAAATAAATATAAAATCCAGCGCTTCTTTCTCCTCTCTCTCACATTCAGGCGTCCGAAACGGAAAAGGTTAAATAAAATATTAATCGCGCAGTGGCCGAGCAAATGGCCCGCGATTGAGATGCTTCGGCCGCGCCGTAACTACGGAAGTAACGAAGTGGCAATCAATAAATAAGAACCGGGCCATTTAGCTAGCCCGCCTCGGCCAACGCCTTATTGACGGCCGTCGTAAACTGGAACTGACACCGCGAAGCTACCGTAATTGCGCCCTGCTGCGAACGTGCTTTGTGTGAGCTGCTCCGAGTAATGCACTTTGGGTGGAATACGGCTGCCCATTTATTGGAAGCTCAAAATAGACCTTTCCAGACTTTTCGGGAAGAGGGCGTTACCTAGGAACACCCTGTTCCAGAGTGCCACCTGTATCTACTCTTCCACCTGCATAGGAGGTGGTTGGTGGCATTCGATCTATTCGTACGTCACATCACGCTGTCGCTTGTTAGAGCATATTTACGAACAGATTTCGCAACGCGTCTGACAGTCCAAGTGTGATAGCTGGTGTTGTTGCCATGGTAACGCATCTACCTGAATGCCCTAAAAGCGCATTAACTCGAAATCGGGCGAGATTGGCAATGCAGTTTAGGTTAGGCAGATACAGGCAGGGGCGTACTGCCTATATGGGAAGACGGGAAATTTCCCATGGGCCTATGCTCCGATGGCATATCGGGGCCTATTTAAATTTTTTTCATGACTTATTTCTACGAAATGTCACAAGAGTGGGGCCTCCATCAACCATTTCCTGGGCCTAAATGGCTCTCCCAGTACACCCCGTGGCAGGTATGAATACACTGGCTTTGGGAGTCCTGAGTACATCCGGGCATCCGACGTTGGCTAAGTGCTCGTTACTGCAATACGGGAAATACACAACTATTTGAGAACCAAGGCGGGTCTGGGTGTTGGATTTCTGGGGAGTGGGAGAATGGAATTTGTCTGACCGTTTGAGGTGTCGGGTGGTAGATTATGGGGTATCTGGTTTGCGTTGGCCTATATTGACGATTTGATTTTAAACCACCTTTTTTTTAACACATCGTAAGCACTATTCCATGTGCAGTTCAGATTAAAGTAAGCATTATGTTCCCATCCAATCAGAGTTTAAGTAAGGTATGCACTATTTTCCTGTTCAGATCAGAGCATAAGTAAAAGTAAGGGCTTGCCAAGTCAGAGTTTTAGTACAGTCAAATATTTTAGTGCTATTTAACCTGCTCAATCAGAGTTTTAAGTCAACTCGTCGCTACATTCCCAGTCCAATCGGAGTTTAAGTAAAGTAAGCACTGTATTCCATGCCCAACCAGAGTTTACATAAAACGCGGTATTCTGTCTAATGATAGTAGACTTGCACTAACAATCAATGCCATCATGTAGTGAGTTGACAACAGGGAGCAGTCTCGGTTATTATCCCCACTGCCTGACTTGGAAAATTTCTGTACCAAGAAGTCTGCCTGCTTCAACAGCCTTCTTCGTATGTTACGTTTCTAAATATCTCAACTGCTTACAATTTTTGCCATTTTATTCATTAAAAGTTCCTGTTTTTTAAAGTATTATTTAATTAATTAATTTATGTTTAGTTAAATCTGATCTCGTCATCTTAAGGTAACTAAAACTTATCTTTCGCTGCTACCCATCCATAACCTTTTTTTACAGTCTGGATGACCCAGAGGACATATTTTTGATTGTTTTAAGACTGGTGTAGGTAGACGCCTGGCTAGTTGGATGGGCTTCTCACTACTGTTCTACGCCTGACCCTATCAGGCACTAGGGACGAGATCAATAAGAAATGAAAATATCAAGATGGCGGCCATTAACTCTGACACGCCGAAATGTATCGCGTACCCCATTGACGTCTACTTCAATGACTGAAATTTATAGGGTAATCTCAGACGTGATTGGCTGCTACAGACTGACGCAATGTTTTTAGTTAATACTCTCCTAATGAGCGTAGTTCTACTGCGTTCCTCAAGAAGTTCATTACACGCCAGTAATCCTCTATTTTTCCTCTAACTTTATTCTCTAAATCGTCCCTACAAGTACAAGGTAAAGAAGCCTTTTATTATTTACTAGCGGAGTCTCTCGCTTCGCTCGCTCATTCCGCGTCGTCTCGCTCCCCTCTCCCCTCCCCTCCCCCTCCCCACCCCCCCTGTCTCGCTCCCCCGCCCCCGCAGGTAGGTTGCCGGTGGGTCGGTAGATGGCATCGTATGTTCGCGCTGCTGGCCGTTGCGTTCCGGGCGCAGCTACTATCTCAGCGGGCCTTGGCTGCTACTCTTATAATTTGCCGTTCCGTCGGTAGATGGCGGAGATGGCATCGTATGTCCTGCTTGCTGCTGCGCTGCAAATGGCTGCTGCAGATAGCAGCGTTGCGGATCTTGTGTAATTATATATATATATAAATTTTTATTATACAATTAATTTTTATTACTGATTTATACTAAATCTGCTGCAAAAAATGCCCCCAGTCGAGCCTGGCAGCAAACATCGAAGCTCCGCCTTGCTGTCAATCCGAGTTTATATACTACACCGTGAAAATGGTTGTTTGTACGCCTGATTGGAAGGAATACGGCACTTACTTAAACTCTGATTGGACGGGGAATATCGCGCGCAACTGACCTTGAACGTGATTGGTACTCGCTTAAACGACTACAAGTCTATTGATGGCGCCTGTTTACCAACTCGAGGCCAAGTGGCTGCTACGTGCGATTGATTACCTCACTTCGATTAACGTGCATTTGACCGCAGAGGAGAGAGTGGGACTGTTGTTGTTTACACCTATACGAACACATTTCCCTGGATATGGGAATCGCTGTAATCTGTTACTTCTGTCTGATAAATTGTGAAACTTTATCTTTTTTAGCATTTGATTTGAGAGAAGTGTATATATACCACGAGCCACGGCTGTTTGCCGTGATGTCATGATGAGTTAACCAACGACGAACGAGAATAGCGGATTTTTGGCCGACTGAGTGGACTATCTCAGTCACGTGATACGCGCGTCACGGCAAACAGCCGTGGCTCGTGCTTTAGTTGATAAACGAAGAAACACAAGGCACCAACACTGTGAACAGCTAAGAATGACAAGCGAGCAGCACTACCATATGGTGAAGGCTTCCTCGAGGCAATTTAACATCACTCGTCAAAATTCCTATATGCAGTTAGTGTGGCAACCATACTCAAAAACGTTATTCACACTGTCAACATACTCCACTACTAGAGGGAGTGAGTACAAAATACAATGACCCAATATTAAAAATAAAGTCAAACAAAGGATTTCTCTTATCCCATTATCTGAACCTGCAACGATTTAATGGTGGAGGAGCCAACCATTAATGTGTTTAAGAAACGACTTGATAAACATGCAGCTGACATAATAATTAGCAGTTATGCCGTTGAAAAATTCTGTAGTTTTGATGAATTTATGCAACTAGGGTTTAGGTGAGGTACAAACAATTCGTTCGAAGGAAATTATTATATAGTCCGGAGGATATATCCCCAAATTAGACGAAATCGTGCACATATCATAAAAGCATGAAACTATTGGCAGGATTGTTTTTTATATCAAATTAAGACTTTTAAGCGTTGTAGGCATTCCCCTGAATTGCTACGAGCCGCCATATTGGAAAATGGCAGCCAAATAGTCTAAAATTGTGCATTTTCATCGTAAAAGCATGAAACTTGACAGGAATGTTGTTTACATAAAATTACGAATTTTAAACGTTGTAGGCATTCTCCTGTATTGCTATGAACCGCCATTTTGGAAAACGGTAGCCAATAGTCTAAAATTGTGCAGTTTCGTCAGAAAAGCATGACACTTGACAGGAATGTTGTTTCCATAAAATTAAAAATTTTAAGCGTTGAAAGCATTTTCCTGAATTACTATGAGCCGCCATATTGGAAATGGGCAGCCAAAATGGCAGTCAAATTAAGTTTTTTCTCATAACTCCTGAACGAATCAACAGATTTAACTTTTTTTCCCCTTCCTGTTGTTCGTAGTTCATTTTTTTTTTACCAAAAAACTGAAGTAACTTTTCATACGACCAACCATTTTTTTTTGAAAATCTTACTTGTAACTGCTATTAAACGGAATTCAGTGGGTTATTCGGTCTGAATATTTTTTATTATACGATTTGCTTACTAATGGCTTAATAGGCTCCTGAAATTGTAATTTTATTTTGAATTAGTACAAAGATGAAACCAACGGCATTCGCTCTTGAAAGCAATTGTAAATAACATATCAAAATTATACTAAAATATGATTAACGGAAAGACGCCATTTGCCCGAATTCGACACTTTCAATGTTATTTATTGAAAAACTTAATTCCCTTTCACAGTTAGCAAAATTATACTCTTCCTTTATTGTTCTTCTTGAAATATCCTTTAAGATGATACCAAACATAACCGGAAGTAACTAGCAGAAATGATACTAATGTATTAGTGAAAATACGCCATTTTCTTTTCAAAATGACATTTGAATACGACATTTTGAATTCCCTTTCACAGTTAGCAAAATTACATCCCCTATCTTTATTGTTCCTCTCGAAATTTCCTTTCCCATGATCTACTAACACTACCGGAAGTAAGTACTGGAAGTGGTATGAATGAATCATTATTAATGCATAGTATATGCCGTAATGTAAATAATAGGTTTTTTTGTAGTGCTCAAAATTGAAGGAATGGTTCACTTTTTGTGAAAAGCGAAGTATGGTATGGATGCGCATGAAGGGTAACTGGCAAAAAAAGCTATATGATAGCAAGTCAAACTCCCCCCCCCCCAAGGGGATGGGGGAGGGGGCGACTTACTCTCCCCGAAGGGGTGGAGGAGGGGGTGACTTAGTGTTGGGCGGTATACGGCGGTACCAATAATGCAACGGTACCAAATACCGTGTACGGTTAAAATATCAGTATTGTTGTACAATGAGAAAAGGCGCTAAAATTATAACAATACTTCATTTAGTTTTGTTGTTGTACGGCTTAAAACAGTGCAGCAATCAGTTAAATGTCAACAATGGTAAAACTGGAATTCTAAACAATGTACAAAAGTGGACCCAAATTTGCATTTCTTTGATGCTACAACCAACGTTTGCATTTGCATTTCTACTTGGATAACATGTTAACTATAAATTTTAGAGAAGATCTTTTTATCAAATATGTTGTAAAACATGCATTAGCTTAAATCAGGGGGAAAAAATTAAAAAAATCTTTCATTAAAACTATCAAAAAAACATATTTTTCAATAAAAGTATGCTATCATTTAAAAATCAGGTGTTGGTACCACAACACTAAAATACCAGATACTGCCTCATAATTTATGTACCGGAGAAAACCAAGTACCGGGGTACTAAGCTTGGTACTAGCACTGGTTGAAAAATGTCTGGTACCGCCCAACACTAAATTAGGCTACTTAAACCGAAGGCAGTACCGCCAAATTTTAAGACCCGTTAAATACCGAGTGCCGTGGTACCTAGGCTGGTAATGGCACCGTCACAAAAATTTCGGGTACCGCCCATTGAACACTAGGGTGACTTCTCTCCCCCAAACGGTTCCCTGGCTGTAACTCCTTACTGTCAACAAATCAAAAGCATAAAGTGAAGCAAAGACATTCAGCAACCCTTGAATCAGACAATCGTATTTAAAATATTATCATCCTTAATTTACATGGACGTTCCTTTTTTCAATTGGTTGTTATAGTGATTTTCGTATTCTAAATGCTCTTGCGACCCTTTAATAGCTCGAAATGGACGTGCTTCGAATTTTCTTAAAGAGTGGAATCTATTCTTTTCATCAATCCTAACCGAATTTTGTTTACCTTAGGGACCGTCCAACACCCACTGAAAGGCAAAGTGGTAACGGCATAGCGGCGAAAGCATATGGTGATTTTAGAATTCAAAGTGCTCTTGAGAGCCTTCTAATAGCCTGAAATGGACATGCTGAGGATTTTCGGATAGGTGGTGATCTATTCTTTTCACCAATCCTAACCGAAATTGTTTAACTTAGATA
>JAHWFP010031687.1:0-23143 GCA_023313725.1 Lithobius niger
TGCAGCTGTGACTTAAGCAACAGCTGCTGTAGGAAGATGCATCTTTTACACGTCTCTCTTATCTCAGCAGCTCGCAAAAGTCGAAATGGTAGACACGTTCGAGTTGTGGGGATGTTTTGGGTTGTTTTTCTTTTTTGGTTTCCTCCCTCGATTTTTTTTTAGGGAAATGAATCTCACTGCGTAGCATTTAGAGTTGCCAAAAAGTGCATCTTGAACGTTATAGTTCGTCCCCCACCCCCTCCCTTATTTTAATCTCAGTCAATTCAGTTTTAATGCACGTGTGATGAGCTATAATGATAAAAAAAAAATAAAGACTATGCTTTATTTTGATTCAGGCGTAAAATGCCTCCGCCTTCAAAAGGTTTCTCACGCACGGCCACGCGTTATATAAAAACTTTTAGTTTTAATCTTTAATGAAATGATTATTTTTTCCCATCGGGCCAAACACATGGAGCGCCTGAATTACGATATAGGGTGCGATTTAATTTATCCCAAGTCAACTCCCCCGTCGAGTTTTTTTTTTCTTTCATTTTTTCTTCCCATTTCTTGATATATACAAATAGAACCGATGGCCCTCTGGACTTGCGACTTTGACATTTAGAAAAGCCCAGCCACCAAATTTAATTTTACTGCCGACTAGCTGTCACATGCAACCATTAGTTATGAGGGCTCCCAACTAATTTCAACGAATGCCAGAGAGATTAAGCATGATTTAAGTACGAGCTAGGGATAATTGGCTTGAAGAGGAACGGAACGTTACAATAAATAAGAGATAAAGCGGACGTTAATATTGGCATTCTGCTTGGTATATTGGGGGATTTCCGTGGACAAATATCAGTTTGAAACAGCGTGTGATTAGCGCTGCAGCGCTTCAGCCGTATCTCTTTGGCTGAATTTGATTTTTTTTTTATCAGTTGAAGAATGTGTAGGCGATACGCCTTCCTCGTTTCCTTCCCCGATACTCCATCACCAGTCTGCTTGCTGCAAACATGTAAAAAAGTTCCTAGTTTTTTTTTATAATTATTTTTTTTTCGTGCGAGGGCTAGAAAGAGAACGAGTTTTAAGCCCATAAAAGTAGGGTTGTGGTATTTTCAAAAAATGTGAGTCCGCGCAGACCAAATGAGTTTTTACGTCCATAAAAAAAAAAGGTCTATTAACGCTTCTATCGTTCTTTGGAGCGCTGCGTTCCTATTTCTAGTTCCATTTTCAGCGGCGGGGGCGGAGGGGGGGGGGGGGGGGTAGGGGTGAAACATACCTTAAGGCGTTCTTCAGGGGGCCATGTGCAGTCTTCTTTACAAGTTTGTCTTGGAGGATTCGTTTTAAACGAGTATAGTTGGGGCGTGGGAGGTTCTGGATTCGTCCCAAAGCTCGAGGGAATAGGAGTTTAACGCCTGGCAAATTTGCCTTAACGTCAATTGATGCTAAGCTATGAAATATTTAAAGAAAGGTTGGGCTTTCTTACGTTGAACTGAACCCTGTTAGCTTGTATGGATAGACAAATGGGCGCTACTGAATAACGTGTAAACACAGGCTTGATTGTAACGGGCTCTGGATGCTTTTGAGCCCTTTGAAGCCAATCAGTAAAATATTTATCGCAACGGGTTTTACATGCGTTTAAGCCCTTTGAAGACATTCAGTAAAATATTTATTGTAACGGGCTCTTGCAACGGGGTCTAGGATACATGCTTTTAAGCCCTTTGAAGACACTCTGTGAAATACTTATTACAGTGGGCTCTACATGCTTTTCATCCCTTTGAAGACACTGAGTAACATTTGTATGGTAACCGGCTTACATGCTGATGAGCCCGTTGATGACACTTCAGTAAAATACAATAAATAGGAAGAAGCTACACCACGTAGTAGGCTATTGTAAGCAACAATTTAAAAATTATGAAGTCATGTACCAAACTGACTCCAGCCTAAAGAAAAGTCAAACTACAGCCAAACTCTTCACTGTATCGCCCGAGTAAAATTATTTTGTCTACAAAATGACATCTTTTGACGGTAACCAGGATTCGACCTATTTAACACTGTGACAGTTTTAAAAGAGATCAGTTAAAAATTCAGTAATTACGTCCAGAAATATTTGTATGCACAACCTTCACAGTGGCACAATCTTCACAATGTCGGCTACTTGCCTATAAAGCATAAAGATCACTCGAACTGTACGATTGTCTTAAAATGCGAGAGGCACAGGAGGAAAAGATGCATGCAAAGATCCTTGCAAAAACTCACCAGAGCCTTGGATTTTAGTGCCTGGTAAGTTTGTCTTAGCATCAATTGTTGTTAACCTATAGAAAATATTTGCAGATATTTTGACTCTTTTCCGCTGAAATTTGGTTATTTCGGAGAAAAGTGATTTGGGTCGAAAATGGCGATTTTTAGACCACAAACAAGATGCTACAGTAATTCGAACTAGGAGAGTATCTGGCTGCTTTTGAGAATCTCGATTCTTCGTTTCTGATTAATAAAACCATTCTTTCAAATGCTTTCGCAGAAGTCTTTAGAAGTCCTATATACTCTATATCCCAACGTGAAAGCGCTGTATTGTGACAATTTTATAACCACCCTGCCTAAAATGGAGTCGATGACATAATTCCGTCCAGAAATAATTTTTGTGCAACCTCCAACATTGACTTAAGCTGTGCAATAAAGATATAGCCTATTCAAGTATGTCCCAAAGTGCAGTTCTTCTCTACACACAAGACACAGTAAACTTTCTAAACTCAAATGATGGCGGACAAACAAATCTGTCTAAATGATCATTCATTCTTTTCTGTTAGATTTTCAGATGTGTCTAACTCCATAAACTATAGGCCTACATGTGCATGATGTGTTTTGGCATATGTTCGTAGTTAACAGTTTTCTCCACCAAACCCAGTTTAAAGAAAGTATTAAAAAAAAGTTGGTGAGCTTGTTCCACTGACATTGACCTAAAGGGGGAAGTGGCAATTGAACTTCAAAACAACAAAAAAAAGCGTTTAATTTATCTCCCTCCAAGAATAGCAGTGGATCTTCGGCAAAGAGGGCGTTTGCACGTTACAGGACTAATGAGGTCCACATTTTATGGTGGCCATCTATCGACGATAAGACTTGCCTTGGGACACTCCCTTCTTCTGGCCCCTTCTGATTGAATCATAGGGGCCTCGTGGCATCGGTCCAGCACGCGCTAGGCCACCTTTGTTTCGTCTTTCTTTTTTTCTCTTCTTCTGGTAACTTTTTCTAAAGTGACTTTTGGTGCAGCGACACCCATTTTTATTGCGTCCAGATAGTCTCCTTTTCTTGTGGCTGGCCGAATTTCTTTTTTTCTTCGTCTGGTTTTGCCATACAGTCGACTCCTCTGGGCTGTCTGCCTGTCTTTTATCGTGGGGAGTTAGGCCTCCCGCTTGCATTGAGTTTCTGCACGAGCCTCGGCTCGCTCGCTACACCAGCCACCCCCCGTCCTCCCCATGCGAAGGCGGGCTCACAGACGCGTGCTGCTTTCTTATTGGCTGGCCGCCGCCGCGTTGCCCTATCACGAATGATGGGTATGCACCCGCAACCCGTTATGGTCGCGCGTTGGCATGGAGCCTGGAAGAGGCTTAACGTGGGGTGGCTTGGGGAACTTCTGGGCCTGCCAAGCTAAGCCCCAACGCTTAAGGTGGGTTTGGACGAGGGAAATGGCCCAAAATTTGAAGGCAAACGTATTCGAAAAGGCTTTTTTTTTCAGGGGTTACACAAGTATTGCGGGATTAGGGGGCTAGCCTGTACCTCAATGAATCCGGGCTACAACTTTTCGACCGTTATTGCTTTCTCCTTCTCTCTTTCCCTCCTCCTCTTAACGTGGGATTCTGAACCAAACCTAACTCGGCAAGCACGTCCATCTGTCCGTCATAAAAGTCCTTTCTGACCAAACTTGCCAACTTGTCATACGTGCACCCGATTTTATGACGAAACTGAAATTTACAACCAATGTTAAGTGTGTAGAGAGATGGAAAGATAGTGAAAGAGACTGAAGAGAGAATAGGCACACACACAAAAAAAATCTCGTGTTGGGTGCTACCCTTTTTCGTTAGATTGCTACAAGTCTGTGTTTGTTCACAAACTCGAGACGCCTTTCAGCAATAAGGTGTAATAAAGTTGAAGAGGGGTTATTTTTTTTCTTCTTCTTCCCATTCTTCGTTTTCTTCGTTCGTGTGCTTCTTTAGTTTTATATTTTTATTTATCCCATCCGCTATCAGACAAACCAGTGTTTCAAAAGGCTTTTGAATTATGTATGGTTTTTTCCTCCGCGTCCGCCACAAAACAACATGCGTATTCATCAGTTTCCATGAAGTAAAACCTCACCAACTCCCCCAATCATCATAACTCTACAAAATGTTTTCGTCAGGAGACAGGCGAGAGCCTTCCAAAAATCCAAAACTGCATACGAATTATACAGACTGGGTAAAGACAAAAAAAAAAAAAAAAAGACGCTGTAAATGCATGAACCCCTCTCCTCGCCACGAAAGCCCTCTTTCCAATTTTTTACACAGCCAATGGAATGGGACAAAACTCATTCTTTAGCGTCCGTAGAGGCCGCCCGAAGCAACGCTAAAACGTGCATGCTAAATCATGCCTTGCTCTTGATGAAACCGTTATTTATATGACATTCCACCGTTTCATATACGCGAAATGATGGTTGTATGGCGCTTGCACGTTCCCTTTGGAACACGCGGGTCCAATTGTAGTTTCTTCCCTTTCCTTAATATGAGTCGTGGGCTACTTTCCGTATAAAATTGCCATACTTCCAAGTCAGAAATATTATTGCGGGCAGCACACATCACGAAATCCTAAGCCTGACGCCGGATTGGGCTCGCCACACATTCCCGACGCCCCGTATGTTCCAACACATATACGTACACGTTTGAATAATTCAGAGGGCTAAGGCAATAAAGCCGGGCCCAAGCCGTGTCTGATAATACGGAGCAAGTGGACGCCACTCGAGCGAAAAACATCCGAGCAATGCAGCTAGCGTTTGCTTGCTTGCTATGTCTTTGTTATATAAAACTGAGCTGTACTTTTGAAATTTATGAGGACAAGAAAAGCCACAAACGATCTGATTCATAATTTTTTTTGGAACTGTTTGGAGTGGTGTAAGAAGCAGCTAGCAGCTAGCAGGAAAGAAAATCTGATTGTGCAGAATTGTACAGAACTGTACAGTATGTTCCATAAATTGCTGTAGGCCTAGAACAGCAGTGGCCCACCCAGAGGGGGGAAAAGGGGGCACTTGCCCTTCCCAAGACTCCAGATTAGCAATGGCAAGCACTTCTATTTTTCTCTACTGATATTAGAAGGCCCCTCTTTTTTTCGTCAAGAAAAATGTTGGTTTACATTACAATGTTCTAAACTACCCACATTCGTTCTCTGAACCTGTGTTTCCTTTTCTCCACCTCCCTCCCAAAGTGTGAAAAATTATTTGAACAAAGAAGTGCAGAATTTATTGCCATTAAGAAAATTTCTCAAATTAAGCTTCTTAAAAGCATGAAAAATCACTGACATCGTTAGAAATGCGATAGCTTTCGAACCCATTTTTTTGTCCCTTCCAAACAGAATTTGTGTAGTAGAGTACAGTCTATTCCACAAATTGTTTTCGGATAATCATTTCGATGAGAAAATGAATAAAGAATATATCCCAGGTAAAGGTTAACGAAACAAACAGTCTGCATTGGCTTTTTTGAGGATACACGATACACCAATCTGAGGAAGAGTGAAAAGATAACAGCCCCCTCTGGGACTCGAACCCAAGATTTATGCATATTCACACTTCACACCACTGACCAGGCCGAGCACTGGCCGAGCACTTCACACCACTGACCAGGACGGACCCTGGCTATACAGGCTTCAGACGAGCTTAATAGATGTTCAACCTTCTGAGTGGTGACTTAATTAGGCCACAAACACATTCAGGAATGGAACAGAACTTGTTTCTTGCCTTCCACGCAAAAAATAGCAGTGAAGTGAACGTAAAGGATTAGAGAAGCAAACATCACTTAATGAGTTTGCTGCCGCCAAAAGAAGTGATTTTCCGTAAAATGTTATTATGAAACAGTTGCACTTTGATTTATAAATCATAGTGCAGTAAGTGCTGTTCTTTATTTTTTTTTTAAATAATAGTAATAACTAACACCTTGTAGCTTTGTTTTTTATTACCCTAATTGTAAACTGCCTAGTGCTACACCGTTGAGGCGGATGATACGAAACGTCATAGGAGCTTTCTGCCAAAAAAAATTGAAACAAACTATAATAGAAATCAAACGTTTCAGTAAAGTATTTAAATAATTTTTGTTAATTATAATAGAATAATGAAAAAATAGAACTTGATCTTTGAAAGCTCGAGTAAAGAGAATAATTTGAATAAGAGTGAATCCATGGATACTGATCCTGTGTTTTGTATAAACAAGATATGGAATTTTAAATCAACTACGTGTCACCCAAACGAAGGCAAATAAGGAGTGCTGAATTTCCAGCGGGCTAATTAGACTAATTGCCAGAAGAAAATTCGATAAATGGATGACGTCACTAAATGACTTTCTGGTGAAAACTGGTAGGCCTACCGTATCGACTAAATAATAATCTTTTCTCCCTTCCTATTTCATTACGTTTTAATAGTTCACTAATAGGAACCTTTCAGTAAGTGCCATTCCCTGAAAACAATTAGGCTATACCAACAGTAGAAATTGGTGACCATGGTTATAGAACTAATGTTTTTGGACAAAAAAAAACACAAACATTACGCACTATATATAACAAAGCATTTGGTAAAGTGCCAGCTGACTGAATCAACCCAGAACCAAGTCAAGTAATCAACCCTTCGTCAAAGATTGTCAACAATCAACATTTTGGACTTAAAAACCACAAACATTATGCACTAACAAAGCATTTGGTATATGCCAGCCGACTTAATCAATTCTGAAATCAAGCCCAGTAATCAACCCTTCCTAAAAGATTATCAAGTCAACATTTTGCTCGCATGTGTGTATTTGTAACACTACACTGGGCAAATTATCTAGTCGACAAGTTACATACAAAAAAAATTATTAGATGACGATAACTTTATTAATTTACTACTGGCATAAGAAAAAGTACTCCTCAAAGTCTTATCATATAGTCTTCAAAAACATCCGCTTAAGAGGATAATAAATTTTGAATACCATTAGTGCAATTCGCCATCTGGACTATGTTATAAAGCCTAGGCGACAAACATGTTCGGGATGGAAATGGTGGAGGGGGGGGGGGGGGCGGGCGTACAGCCCTAATTGCTTCTCCTAAAGAGCTTTACTGAAGTATTGGTTACAATTAAAGTGTTGCTTATGCAGAAGCTATGCGGAATTGCCTTCGTCCATAGGGTTTGCAGGATACGGATAAAGTAAACGGGATTAGTTTGCTGACAATCCTTTTTAGGATGTTGGATCTTCTTTCTATTTGTCAGGTGTATAATCTACAGAATTTTCTTTTAATTTGCGTCAGGCACAAATACCTCTTGCACTGATGAGCTTTTAATACGCAGGCTTTCCTCCTTCTGTAATTAGTAGACCTACTTACACATCTCTGGCGAAGTTCCATTCGCTACGTAGGCCTACTAATGGAATTGGTACACAGAACAGTGCAGAATTTAGGATCTGGTTTTAAGACTCCTCGTGAAAGCAAAGTCCAATTAAGCTGGAAAACCAAATTTAGCTGATTAGACCCATAATACTAATGAGCCAGTTACTTTGAGTGCCGTAAATGTGTAGGCGTTAATTTCCACTGGGAATAAACTACGGTTTCCATTCGGTCGAGCAGAATACATGAATAAATTTTTTCTGCTGGATCAAGTCCCTCCCGTGCGTTCATTCCATCATATAAAGAGTTTTGTGTGAATTTATTTTACGGAAAGTGACGTGAGTGTTGCGGAATGCTTTTTAAATTTTAATGCATTTTTAAAAAATGTCCACACTCACGAATTCTTGTTTTATAATAAATATCTATTCTGCATGTCAGAGAAGCCAAGCCCTAGAAGGATAACAAAATTCGGACTCAATCCTTTAGGGCTGGTTCTGAATCCTGGTAGGTCCTGAATCCTGTGTGTGTAGGTCTATACATTAACTTAAAACTGAAAGTATGCCTTATACACATCGGTTAATAATTTCTGATCGGTGGTTTCAACGAAAGAGAAAAATGGAGACTATCGATCGATACTGATACCGATGCCGATTATTTTGCTGCGTTTTATTCAGTTTTTTTTCCTTTTTTCTTTACCGAGGCACCAGGAGTTATTGTTGGAACTAGGGCGGTATCTGATCGCCTTCCAACCTCTAACTTTCGTTCTTGATTAATTAAAACATTTTTGACCACACGAACCTATTTGTTTTATTTTAATGAATCAGTCGGTTTTCGAATTGGTGTTCCCTTGGTTTCTATAGCTGACGACTCTAACCTTTGGCTGCTCCAACTCCCTTCGACGACACTTCGCAAAGCTCGCATTTCGCATCGGACTTATTTTTCGCGTGCTCTTTCTGTTGTTCCCCCCATAATTCGACCTAGCAGTTAATGCGAGTAGACGTAACCACACCTGGTCAACGTGTAGTCGGTCAGGCCCTCATTTCATACTCCTATTATGCGTGGTTCAGTGCAGTTAGATGATTTGTTAACAAGGTTTGAAAAAAAAAACTCCTGTAGGCGAAAGTTGATATGTCCTGCAGAAACAATCCAAATAAGGTGCTAAAACGCCCCGAAATACCGACGGGAAGACTCTGAGAAAATATGGTGAGTTTTGTGCCCTTTGGGGGGTGTTTTCAGGTATCACTAGAGCGCCATCCAAAAAAGGAGTTTTCGTGCACCCCTGGTTACTTAAAATCACCTTAGGTAATTTTTTTAACACCTTTACGAAGAGCAAGATGCTTCAAAACTCCTTTTTTGGAGGGCATACCTGAAAAAACCCCCAAAGAGCTAAAATCACATTATATATTTTTTTTAAAGTGAGCTTATTCCATATTTTGAAAAAAAAAATGGCCGCCGCTGGCTACAAAAATTCTCTTTTTCTTTCGGTTTTTGAGTTTTCTAGAGACATGCCATGCAAGAAACACGTGTGAACTTATATACTTGGTGGGTTATATGGATCGTAATCACCTGCTTTTTAAGTTTTTTATCATTCACATTTGTGTGTGTGTGAGCGCAAAGCGTGTTGTTTTTGTGTTTGTCACATGCACACTGTGACCACGCATGATGGATCACACTGTCTCCGGCTAAAAAGAACTGTATTATCGGATTACTGCGCTCGTGCGTGCTGCATGGCTGCGCTTGATTTCGCGATAATGCGGGTCCTCTAATTAAGTTTCCGTGTCACAACATGTTGTGTCACTAATTGATAAATTGTCCAAATCCTTTGCAGGATGTTTCAGGCGATTATTCACTAACATAACCATTTATATTTGGCTGATAATTATTTCGTGTTATGCTGGAAAGTTGCTCGGTTTCATTCGTTCGTTGCCAACAGAATGTGTTAAAAGGAATTAACAGTTTTACCCGACATTTAATAAAACGGTAAACATTTTTACGAGGTAGTGTTTCGTTTTATGTATCTGCTTTGCTTGAACATATTTCTTGTATTTTTTTTTTTTTTTGCCTTCATTAGGGAAAAGATTTTTACTGATTTAAAAAAAAAATCTTTTCGGTTTCATGAGCTCGTTGTGTGTTTTTAGAGGAGCAGCTATTCCTGAAGTTCTTGCTTGAAAACAGTATTTTTCCTGTTACCGAAACGTTGCTTAGGCCAATAGTGTTTATATTTAATTCAATTTTTTTTTAAGTTTAAATCATTTGATTTAAAAATTACAGAAAAAAAAAAGATTCATCACATTTACACGTTTCCATACCTAGTTTAAAAATTATGGAAAAGACATATTCTTCACATCTACGCGTTTCCAAGCACATTTAAAAAAAAAAAAGGAACAAGACAGATTCATCACATTATAGCCTACACGTCTCTAAATCAAGTGAACGCCGGTTCGAGTATCGAGAATGACCTTATTTAAAAAAAAATTTTAAATAGAGGATCCACGTTAGTTCGGGACTCAGGACGACAAAACAATATTCGGCGCAGCGTAAACTCCAGTCTGCTGAAACAGCAATATAAGCTTGTATAAATGGTTTACAATAGCACTTCCTTACGAATGCTTTGAGGGAATGAATCTGACAAGGACGAATTGAGCATCCAGAGAACCCAGAGCTGCTTTAATCCCATCATGATCAGCAAAAATCATAACGCCGGTAGCCGATATTCCAGTAGTATACTACCCCATACTATCCGAATACGAAACTCGAAGCTACCACTCAACCAACAAAAGTAACTCACTTGGTTTTAAGCACAAACGTCAATAGAATATTCGAAACTCAGTTTTATTTTGTGTTTTTTTTTTTTCAAAATAAAAACGATTCGTCATTTTTCTTTCATGTTGCTTTCCTGGTCAAAACAAGCAAATAAATAAACAAATAATAAAAAATAACACTCTACGAAAAAAACAAGTCAAATAAGGTAGATGTGAACACTTGTGTTCGTATGTCGAAATAATTACGCTTGCTTACTAACCGTGTTGCTTCCTATTCCTATAGCGTTCAGCTCGAAGTTATCTTCTGGTTCAATGTAAATTGGAATAACAGGTGGCCAATTCCTAGAATTTATACTGCAATTCAAATATTGGATGAGTAGTATAGGAAGGATATAGTAATTAAAAAAAAAGATTCGAGAAATTCAGATAATGGTTCGGTGGACCAGGAGGGTAGGGGGAGGTAAAGATCCCTTGGAACTTTGCAAAACAACTCCTGTTCAGCAATTTTAATGCTTTTGAAGCGTTAAAAAAGTCAAACTTTGTCAATTTTGTCAATTTAGCCTAACTTGTTTAATTTTACCAAGTTTCAATAAATTTTGCCAAATTTCACCACTCTGGGTGTGGGACTACTATAAATAGAATAAATTCACAAAACCGGTAGCATATTAAAGACGCAATCACGTCACAATTTTTTTAATGAATTTATAGAGCCCTATACGTTTCTGAAGAAAACTAGCGCTCGTGTATGTGTACTAGGTCTACTTTGGTTTTGAACCTTAGACGTTTGAGTTCAAGAAGTCTCAGGAACTTCGTCAGGTCCCTTTTCTAGTAGTTGACCACACCAGATTCTTCAGACAACTTGACTAAGGTTTGACACCGCTCAATGACACCATGTACATTCAATACATCAAGGTACGGAATGACCAGGGCCTTCCCCAAATGCCATCCTAGAGCAACTTTAATCTCATGCATTCTTAATCTTTCTTCTTCTTATTTACCGAGGCACGAAGGATCTTCCACAATTCATCAAGTTCGGAAGACGTTTATTTGCGAAGGACTATTTATTACAGCTTTATGTGACGTTGCAAAACATTTTATTATTTTTTTTGGCAAAAAGACCCAAAAGGACGACGTTTTTAATGCTCCTGCTACCACTTTGAAAAACAAACTTTTTTTTTTATTGTCTGCATATGCAGCGTACATGTCGTCTTCTTGGCTTGGGAAGAGGTTTTTTTTTTGGGAAAAACTTCCAGCGGAAACGTTTATCATGTTTCCAGATCATTTCCCACGTCTCGCGTCGCAACGCGCGCGCGCGACTGAAAGAACGCGAGGACCCGAAGTTTTACAAGAATGTTGAAGCATGTGCAAACAAACTGCATTCACAATGCGTATGTCCCCCCCCCCCTCGCGCACATGAATCAGACGGAGGCAACCCAACTGCAGAGACGCCAAGTTCAAACTGGCAGAAAGCCACTAGATCCATCCGTGTTGGCGCATGCAGCATGAAAACTCCTCTGCAAGTTTGTTCTACATTATGTGTTTGCCTTGCCTTCCTGATCTTCCTCCTTCCCCTGTGTGTAGGCCTAACCAAAACCACCCTACTTTCATATGTACAGCCAAACGTTTGAATGTTGGTCGCTGGCCAACTTCAAAGCCAATCAGTAGCAAACGTCAGCCAACGATAATGCCGATCGTCATGCGTATGATTGATATACGGCAATAAAAAGAAAACGTGGTTCGTATCACGGTTCTTGTTCTGACGGGCCCCCACCGCCCATTTTTTTGACGGACTAACGAGCAGGTTTGACACTCCGCACGTTGCTTTCAAAGCACTCTCACTGCAAGGTCTGGTCTGCATTTCTCGAAGCCATTTCACCGCCATCAGACCTGATATACAATCATAAAAAAAAGGAGAAGCCTAGTTACAAGAGCCTTGTAGTAGAGTAAGCACAAAGTTACAAGAGCTTTCATAGTCTTTGACATCCATACGTACAAATAACCAGTGAAAAGGCTGACACGTTTCAGATGAAGAGATGGGACAAACTACTTAACAAAAACTGCATTCGCAGAAAACACAACCAGAATTCAGACAGTTTAATCAGTTAATGGATCAAGTATATCTAAGGCTACAAGAGCGGTATAATAAAGTGCAAATAAAAAGAATGCACAGTAGAAAGGGAGCCTTTTTATCCCGTCCAAAGTTATTTTCCCTTTCTAGAGTTAGCCAAAGAGCAGTATAGAACAGCGTCAAGTGACGTCATATTGCCTACGAGATAGCATCTGGAGGACATAACTCCAAGGTGCACTAGATTAAAATGTAAGGAAAAACAACGGCACTTCTACTCAAGCCAGTGCTTTGAGAGCGGATTTCTTAGGCTTAAAAAAAACGTTGTTTTCTCCAACAACAAAAATCGCGCGTTGTAAGCTTAAGAAATCCAGTCTAATAGCATTGGCTTCAGTAAAACGACCTTCTGTCCCCCCTCCAGTGCCCCTTGCAGCTAACCCTGTTACTGGCTCCACCATAGACTTATACACAATAATACTACGTTATGTCACTGCTCTATTAACTCATTCTCTTATTTAACGGAATTTCCGGCTTGGTAAAAACCCCAACTTAAATAAAAACTTTATCGTCTCTGTGTTGCAAGACAAATAGTCAACATGTACCACAGCAAGCCACTGAAAATGCCCAACAAACGCATGCCGTACCTTTGAAGAAAGACTGTTAACATTTCTTACAATATCCACTTCATTTCAGTTCGTGTCAAACTGCATTAAACATTATTTCTGATCTGATGCTTCAGGGTATTCTTTGTTGACTGAAAGCAAAATCTCTGTTTCTATAACTCCAACATCGATTTTGCTTTATGTCAACAAAGCATTAACCTGTAGCTTGAGATCAGGACTAATATTTGATGCCGTTTGACACGAACTCAAGAACTGCAGTGCATTTAGGAAGAATTATTGAAGCTTTCTCTTAGTAGTACCTGTTGACTGTTTGTTAAACAGAGTGAAAAGTGAAAGTGAAATGCCAGGAGCTAATAAAGGCCATCCATGGGGAGTATCCATGTTGTAACACTCTCGCTTCGTATTCCACCATTTGCACAAGGCCGTCTGGGAGAGAAGCAACAGATTTTAGCTCCTGGTTCCAAGCAAGTTGATTTAACATTTACTGTATAGCACAGCTCTTTGGACTCGTGGTCATTGTTTTAAATTAACCATTTTTGCTACCAAACTGGATTGGGCGTCACTTTTTTGCAGTGAGAGTGATCCTAGTATGAAATTTTCTTGCTGAGGAAACCGTCATTGCAAAATCTGTTAACAGTTTTAGGAAATTTTTTAGTTTGGAAAGCTTGACTCCCCCCTTTTTAAAAAGGACAGAATACTGTATGTAAACACAGCTTGTGGTGTCTTGGTTTTTATAGGGTGCTTATGCACTACTTTTAAGTTTGGACTGGAGTAGTTCAGACCTCCCTGCTCCAAGTCACTTTTTTACAGTGATTAAATATTTATTTATTATTATCTTTTTAATTTAATATTTCCTGCATAACTATCAAACTTTAGGAAGATTTTACTTTTAAAGTTGGTGAAGCCCCAAATACCTCAAACTGCGTTGACGATGGTCACGGAATATGCCAGACGCAAGCTTCACAGTGCAGCCCACCTACAACATCTTGCCACAATTCGGGCAGCATTGGAGCCGCGAGTGAGGGGGTCTGGCTGGCAATTGGCTTACAGGGTGCCTGCCTTTCGTTAATTTGGTTCTTTAAGTACAAAGAGGGAGGTTTTCAATCAGCTATTTAAGTTGCAGCTGCAGAAACAGAAGTTACTACTTCATTCGCCCAAAGGCATTTGACGAAAATAAGCAGAGAAAAAAAACTTTTTACGACTCGACCATCTTTGGTGTACAAAAGTTTGGACTTAAGCGCGAAACTTTTCACTTAATCCCAGTTGGCGTGGATGCTGTTGGTCCAGTTGTCTGCGTGTGTGCGTGCAATAACGAGGGGGCAAATAGCAGAAAAGGGCGGACTGGAAAGGGCTAAGTCTACCTCTGTTCTGCAAGAAGTAGTTATTAGAGCCTATTACCAGCTTCTTATAAATCCTCCCTGTTAAAGAATTCAGGACCGAGCTGCCTCGTGACTGGCTATGGTATTAAGTGTGGGCAAGGCCCTAAAACAAAATGGCGTCTGCTGCCTTTTGGAAGGGGAGAAACATGAGTTATTAATGTGGTACAGAAGGCCATCACTCTAGCCACCTTTTTTGATCCCTTGAAGATGTTGAGCAAGGAAAGAAAAAAAATGGCCACTTAAGCCTCTTCGCTAACTCTATAATTAGAGATAGGTCGCGAAACGTCCTGTTACAATAATTGAAGTCTGCGACGATTAGTTTTCGATCCTATAAACCGAAGACGTGAGGTCCATGTCGAGTAAGTCGTTGCAAGCTGCAGCTTTTCCAGACAAACCAGCTTGAATTATTAATCAACAAGTTTCTTGCCTGTCGTGAGAGACAGACAGCCACGCAAACAGATGGATGGTTCAGGCAATACTTCAAGGACCGCGGTGTTTAGATATGTTAAAAGAAGGCACTTGGCAGCGATCTGGAATCGAGATACAGCCTCGAGATATAACCATTCCTTCGAGATTAGCCATTCCTTCCCACACTGGTTTGCAACCAACTTGTTTGCGCCAATGGAATTTGAACTCCCAAATTGAACTTTGAAATTGTTTGAACTTGTCTACTACGTGATGAAGGCGAGGCGAAACACGTGTTTAATGATATAGGTACATACATGCCAGACTTTCTTTGTGTTGCTAAAAAAATGGCTATGGTAGTTTCATCACGTTCCACTTTCGTGCTGTGCATCTTACCGCCTACTGCGGGTTAGACTTGGACGGGGTGATAAGTTTCAAGACCATCGCCGTTATTTATAACTGCTGGTTTAGACAAAATCCGTTGAGGCATGATGTTGGATAACTACGTGGAATTACGTGTTTATTTTATGTTATATGGGAGGACAAATAAGCCTCCAACAGTTATCTTTAAAGTCTGGAACTGTCAAGAAGTATTAGAACTTTGATCTTTAACTTCGGCGTGACACAGATGGTAATAAACATCATTTTAGCCGATGGCCAAAACAGTAAAATCTACAATTTTTTTTAATACCCTGACGTAAATTTGGAACGTACATACATGCTAAGTACGGTTTTCTGGAACCTCTCACTCCCACATTTACAGATTTTGAAGAACCTATGGGACAACGGGGTTGTTCATTTGATCACTAGCTTCATGAGCCTTTCATTTTAAATGTGTCTCATGCTATGTTTAGAACAGAGGAAAGAATATGAAAGGAAGGGAACGGCTGTACATTGGTTATTTGTGCCCCATACTTTAACAAATATAGCCCTCCTAACCTATGTTTAAGGCCCAACAGTACATAGACAGTTGAGAAGCTACAAACAAAATACCAGCAAAAAAACGTGGGAAAATTAGGAGAATTGGGTTAACTATGGAGACATTAAAGATGTTTAGCCAAAGAACTATCTTAAAAAAGGATAATCCTGATGCCACAGATGCGATGCGGCTGCAGAGCCACCAAAAATAAATCTAACAATGCGGCAGAAGAGCCAGATAGAATAGACCCTACATGTACGGCTGAAGAACCATAGAGAGTAAATACAGCAGATACTGTAGAAGAGCCACAGAGAAATAACCCAGGAGGTACAGCTGAAGAGCCTAAAAGAATAAACGCCGCAGATTCAGCTGAAGAGCCACAGACAATAAACCCGCTGATGCGGCTGAAGAGCCACTGAGAATAAATCCAGCAGATGCAGAGAAAACGCCACAGAGAATAACCCAGTAGATACGACAGAGGAGCCATAGAAAATGAAATCCACAGATGTGGATTGAAGAGGCATAGAGAATAAACCTAGCACATATGGGGGGGGGGGATTGAGGCTTAATGGCGCGTCGACAGCTTGGTCATTAGCGCCAACCTCAGTCACAGTGCAGTGGTCCGGGTTGCCACTGCACCACACATTACAGAGACATTATTCAAACCCCTAACCTAAATCTTGTCATACATCTGTACCTCCTGCAAAAATTGAAAAACACCGGACAGGAGGACAGACTTATCGCCCAATTGACGCACAATGTCATGCGGAAGATGGAAACGACGACGAAAACCATCAAGATGGCAACAATCAACAAGGAAGTGCCGGACCGTAAATGGCCGCCGACACCAATAACATTCAGGAGGGTCAACCCCCCGCAAAAGGAAACAGTGAGTAAGTCGAGTGTGACCAATGCGCAAACGGGCCAACACCACCTCCTCACGGCGACTGCGGCGACACGCCGAGTGCCATTCCTCAACAGTGCCTTTAATAGCTCGTAATTTATTGCCGTCCTGTCCATCCCACGAGGCTTGCCAAAAAGCGTGTAACCTCAGACGCAGAGTTGGAAAAGCGTCCGAGGGAACAAGGCTGAGATCCCTTCCGAGAGGGCCAGAAAGGGCCCCTTTTGCTGCAGAATCCGCTTGCTCATTTCCACCTATCCCAACATGGCCGGGATCCAGCAGAAAAGCACGGTTTTCCGCTGGCCAGGCAAGCGGGAAAGCAAAGCTTGGACACGTTGTGTCAAGGGGTTCCGAGGATTGTAATTCGCCAAGGACTCCAGGGCACTCATGGAATCGCTAAAGATAATGAAAGAGCTATACAGAATAAGCCTACAGACGAGCCACAGAGAAATGACCCCTAGGTACGACTGAAGAGCCACAGAGAATAAACCCCAATCCCCTGAAGAGTTACAGAGAAATTGCTGGGGAGCTAACAGAGAATTTCCTTGCACATACTGCTGAGGAGCCACAGAAAATAGACCTAGCAGATGCGGCTGAAGAGCCAGATAGCAAAAAAAAAAAAAAAAAAATCAACCCACAGTTGCGGGTGAATTCCCCAAAATGTCTGAAAAACCATAAAGAATAAAGAATACGGCTGAAAAGCCATAGAGAATGAACCCCCCGGATGCGGCTATATAGATATGTAGTGATTAAACCTAGCATATGCCAGTCGGCTTTAAGTAAGGTCAGATTAGGTTAAGTTTGGTCGGAAATACTATATGTGTTGATGTGCCCTCCCCATCGTACCTTCTTCCTTCTTGTTTAAAACGTACGTTTTATCGCATTACACGAGAAGGCGTGCAAAAAGTAGCCAATTTATTACGCGAGAAAAAAGAGTACGGGGAAACTAGTAGTCACTGCATAGTGTTGCAGTATTTAAACCTTTTGTAACAACTAAAAAAGAAAAGGCTCATGTTTTAAATCATCTCCTTACTTCAGGTTTGAACCTTTCTAGTATTACAGGAATATGTTTAAACATGAGATTGAAATATGTTTGAAACAGGATTCGGTTTTATCATTTATTGAATTTTTTTAAATTTCAAATATATACTGGATCTAATTTTAAACTTTTCACCTTGAGGGCCATAATATAGCACGGTTGCTTGCCCATGGGGTGAGGGATTTTTCCTAGCTTTACTATCAGTCCCAAATAGAACAAGGACGGTACGCTGACCCACGCTCCTCTCTTTGAGATTACCATCCTAAGTGAAGGGCAGCGTTGAAATAATTATCACGCAAGCAGCAAACGTAACCTGGCCTTTGTTCACAGGGAAAGGAAAACAGACCTACAAAAGGGTATATAAGCGACTGACTAACAGCATGAAACGGAAAATAAAACGGGCCCAATAAACGTGCTTCGTGGGCCGCAATTTGGGGATTTATAAAGTGGCGAAAATCACTCACATGATACGGTCAAAGGTTAGAGTACATTTAACCAGTTCTTCATTTTCTCCCGGTTAGTAAACCTCTTTGGTTTACACGATTTTGATTAAATTATTGGTTCAAACTCTGGTTGTTTTTCGTATAGTATTAGACGCTCTGTGCTCGCTGCTTTAAGTTTTCAAAAGCATCGGACCGGTGCAGGTTGAGCGAATTTTCTGGTCGCAGGTGTAGTTGACTTGGCCCATTACAAACCACCCTTGGCAACCTGTACTGCAATTGGTCGAGAGACGGTTCCTCATAATACCCTTGCTCGAAGCGCGAGGCTGGTTTATGATGGAAGGGAACGGGCAATCTGCGTTTGCCAGATAACGCCGTTTATAACTATATTTAATTTCGTAAGTTTAAAAAAAAAATGTTAAGCCCGGTGTAATGAGCGTGAAATTAACTTTCAGCTTTGAATTCAGACGTAATTGCGATCTGTGCAAACCGAAGAAAAGTTAGGCAGTCGGAGGTACTTGCTGCAACGGTGTGCTAGAATTGTACGTTTTTTTTATTACTTGGCTCGCGCAGCTGAAATACATAACCTTGCCTTCAAATGTATAATTATGAAAGTTTCGAAAATTCGCTGAGTCGTGAGTACATAGCTAACTAAATTACTCTGCAAAACTGATGATAACTTTGCACGGAGCAGCAAAAGTTGCTGGCGAACAAAACGAGTTAGGTAGTTAGTGCTTTTGTATAAATTTTTGGAACTTATCCATTCTTTTAAAAAGTATTTTCGTAAATTAAAATATGAAGAGGTATACCGCTGTTTAAAAAATAAATAAAGAAATTATCAGTAAATTATAATAAAAAAGACGAGCCAAAAAAATACACAAAAAAAAACTCCTTGAGAGGAGTAGGGGCAACACAAAGGTTATTTGCGTTAATCCTAAACGAATAGTCTTATGCGGCTTCAAGTCGCTGTGTATTTTTTTTGCTAGCGATGAAAGGCTATAAATATAATATGTTTTAATCCTATCTCCACTATTTTAGCTTGCTCATTGTACTTTAGGAACTTAAATGGGCTTTCTACGACGAAGTATTTTTAAGAAATGTGTGCTACAACAAATCTTTCCATTAGTAGCCTATGTTGACTTACATTATTTAGACACAGGCTACCATATTTTCTGCTGGATCCTGGTCCATTTTGGGGATAGCTGGGAATGAGCAGGCTAATTCAGCAGCGAAAGGGACCCTTTCTGGTCCTCTCAAAGGGGATCTCAGCATTGTTTCCTCAGATGACTTTCCAACTCTATGTCTGAGATTGCACGTTTTTTTTTGGCAAGCCTTATGAAACAGACAAGACGGCAATGAATTACATGCTATTAAACCATTAAAGGCACTGACCAGGAATGGCGCTCTGCTTGTCGCCGCAGTCGCCGTGAAGAAGTGGTGTTGGCCCGCTTACGCATTGGTCACGCCAAACCTACTCTCTGTTCCTTTTGAGAGGGGTTATCCCTCCTGATTGTCATTGGTGTCGATGGCCACTTACAGTCCGACACCTGCTAGGTTGTAGAATGTTATCAACTTCATGGTGTTCGTTGCCGTTTCCATCTTCTGCGAGGCATAGCGCGTCAATTGGGCCATAAGTCTGACCTCCTGTGGGGTTTTTAAGTTTTTGCAGGAGGTGCAGATCTATGACAAGATATAGATTTGGGGTTTGTTGACGATCTCTGTGATGTGTGGAGCAGTGGCAACCTGGATCATCATTGCATTGTGACTGAGGTTGGCGCTAATGATCTGGATGTCGACACCAAATTAAGCTTTGTCCCCCCCCCCCCCGGTCTTTTAGGTGTAGCCAACACCTGATCACTCCACTCAAGCCGTAAGATATACACGTAAGCAGGCTGCTTACTATTTATATGTGAAACTGTAAGCATTCAACACAAACACGCGTTCAAAATTTAAATTTTCATATTGTAAAAACGAGTTAATTTACGGTCGAACCTCATCACAGTAACTACAAAGCCAACAACCAATCCAACTTTTATGCTAGCAACTTGTTGTATCTGTGTATCATATTGTTGGCCAAAAGGCCTTATTTGTATTGTATGGCGCAAATAACCAAAGCGTTGTCGTGCTCTTCCCGTCGTATCCCTCCTTTCTTTAAATTCAACCTGAAGTTTTGTATTAAATGTAAGCTCACCAGTAATTGTTTAACCACAAGTTGCACCTCACTATGATAAAAATGATAATAACATTTTTCATGCAAGTTGCACCTCACTCGCTTTCTTCAGACATGTTACGTTCTGCTATCAAAAATCATCATGGCTCTAGAACGTACGACAAAATTCTGTTGATTCCAAAGGAATCATTGGTAATCTCGGCCGTCATGTGGCTATTATTCTGTCCGTGTCTAGGCCAGTTATTTATTTTTTTTTTATCTTCACGTTTCATAACTTTCGAAAGCTTGAATTACGCTATGATAAAAAACATTAGGTGATTGAATTCGAATTCAGAGAGAGGGGTTAGATTATGTTTTGCGATCAGTGCGTTTAATTCTCAGTTTATAAAATAAATGCACTTGAATGACTGTAATCTCAAATAAATAAAGCCCTAAAGTGCACGTTTGAAATCACACAACTTTAGGACGAAACTATGAGGACATGTGATTAAATTCTTTGCTAGAGCGAAATCAAAAAAAAAAAGAGAGATAGACAGAGGAATCTCTTAACTTGTGCGTGGGGTGAGAACAAGAAGTATGTTGAAAAAGAGAAGACAAAAGTGCACATGTAAAGTCAACACAACCCGACGTTTCCAGCTGACTTCAGCTCATTGTCATAAAGTACATTGTCCATTGTCATAAAAAACAAAATACACTTAAAATTGCATAAAGGTGAAAACGGACAGCCGAATGCTGGCAAAATTGCCTATGTCAAAACAATAATTCGAAGAATATAAAAAAAAAAGATGAATTAAAAAATTTTTTAACTCAGGACGAGGAGAGTGACCTCTTTAAGATGAAAGGAGATTGCATTGTTGTTCTGACACAGGCATGTTTACCTGCATTCGACTGTCTGTTTGCTCCTTTGTGCAAGTTTAAGTAAATTGTGCTTTTTATTCCTTTGATAGTGAGCTGGAGTAGGCTCGAAACTGCAGTGGTGTGGCACAGTGGCAACCCGGACCACTCCACAGTGACTAAGGTTGGCGCTAATGACCTGGCTGGCTGTCGACGCACCATAGGCCTCATTCCGCACCCCCCCCCCCCCCGGCTTGAAACGTCGGGTTGTGTTGACTTTGTGCATTTTTTGGCTTTTCTTTTTCAACATATTTCGTTTCCAGTGTTTATGTTTTCCTAATCCGATATCTTGAAAACAAGAAGATTGCTTTTTTTTTGTACTTGGTTCTGGCCAAGAATTCAATCACATGTCCTGACAGTTTTGCCTGTCACAAGAGACGTTCTGTGTTCCTATTTAGACTGCTACAACATGATATTTTAAAATTTTTATTTTTTTAAGCATTTTTTAAAGTTCGGAAAAACTCGAAACGTCGAGGAGTTGTGTGATTTTACATGTTCACTTTCAGGTTTTTATATATTTTAGATTTATTTTCGGCACATGCGCTTCGAGGCACTTTTTTTGCTTCCATGTGTTCAATGCAAATAAAAAAAAATCAAATTTAAAATAACGTAAAATCATCCATGCGACTTACTGTCTTTCTTTATATACGCTCCACAATTTGTTTTATTTTTTTAAATTTCCCAGTTCAACAAAACTGATATTTAATTCGAAGACTAAAACAGTGACTTTCAACCACCAAAATTTCTGCTGGAACCAAGCCTTTTTTTCCTTCTTTTTTTTTTTTCTTTTTAAACTGATTCAGCAGAACAAACACTCAGCATCATACATCTTCAGTTTTTGTTCGATTAACTTAATTGGCCAAAACGCTATCGTCTCAAACATGCATTCTCCAAATGCAAAACCCTTTTAGGCCTAAACAATTCCCAAAACAGAAATCCATATATATATATATATATATATACAGACAGACTTGGCGGCGTTTCCGGCCGTTTCCACATTAAGTTCATTATCGCAACTCGCTAATTGGATGTCCGAGAGCACCACTGCGCTCTAATTGCTTACAACACGCATCGATGGTCAATTCGTTGCTGTAAGACAGCAAAAAACTGAAGAGCACAAACAACCCCTTCCCTATGGGGATCGGAAATGTCTGGCTTGTTGGGGGGAGACAAATGTTCTGTTTTCTCTCCGCTATCTATGTCAAAATGGCTGTTTTCGATTGGCTTTTGCTTGGTTGGCGTTGTTGCCATCAACTGTGATGGCGAATGGCCCGGGTTTGTTTACTGGGTCTGGGAATGCTTTGGCCCATGTCGCGAGGCAGGCCGCCATTAAACTCGGCTTGAGTTATGAGAAACTTCAGAGATGGCGCCTGCGTCGTTGTGGAGACGGTCGTACACGCCGACGTTTCATTATACTGTTTACATTAGTTCTTTCGCCCAAATCAATAATACCGCCGGCACACATTCACGGCATGCCATGCCATTCTCCCGACCTAGAGGCTTCCAAAGTTGGCGTTGGATAAACGATGCAACTCTTGCGTGGGCATAACTCATCTGAATGTTGTTAAACTTGTATGTCGTATCATATAGGCCTATACGGTAAAAAACGCGGTTTTTTAACGAACCCCCCCCCGTTCCCGCCCGCGCTCTTTCCTGCCGCTTGAGTTTCACCTTGTTCCTGTAGGAATGATAGCCTATACATTGTAGAAACTGTCAAGCAAGTTTCTAACTCCAAATAAGGACTATAAACTTTTTTTTAACACCTTGTCCAAATTTCACTTCGGTCCTAGAAATGAATTCGTTACAAAATATGAAGCAAGTTTCTTAACTTCGTGTTAGGACGGCACATTTTTTTATCCGCTTCTACAAATTTCATTTCGTTCCTAGGAATGAAACAATCGCTGTAGAAAATATAACGCAAATTTCTAACTTCGTAAATAGGGGGGGGGGGGGGGAGATGAGGCTTAATGGCGCGTCGACAGC
>JAHWFP010031687.1:23243-35007 GCA_023313725.1 Lithobius niger
ACAGCTTGGTCATTAGCGCCAACCTCAGCCACAGTGCAGTGGTCCGTAAATAAGGACGACGCATTTATTTTTGACCCGCTACTCCGAATTTTACTTCGTTCCTAGAAATGATAAATTCAATATTGAAAATATGAAGCAAATTAATAAATTTTCCAAATTTCGCTTCGTTCGTATGAGTGATGCATTCACTGCAGCGTAGGACGAAGCAAGTTTTGACTTCGTAATAGCAAGGACGATTTTTTTATACTTTCTCCAAATTTCGCTTCGTTATAGAAAACATGAAGCAAATTTTTAACTTCGTATATATAAGGAAGAAACATAATACTTTACAATTTAAAATTAGAGTTGTAATTTGGAGGTATGTTATAGGTATACCTCCACAGATATACTGTGAGGTTAAAGATTACGAAATAAAGTTTGTAGTGTCTCATCCTGCCTCAGCTCCTATACCAACGTCAATATTGGACGAACTGATGCTGGGACTGATGACCCAGCATCTTGATTCCCTTGAGCTGAGCTTGGATGACGATTTTAAGTGTGCCCTGCCTCTATTAATAAACTCACTCACTACATTGTTACACGACAATGTATTGCATAATGAAATCACATCAATTGTAAAGCATGTGCATTTCCAAGCCAACGCATTGTTAGTATTAATCACGATAATAATGCATTCCATTCGATCCCAATCCTCCATAATAGTAAGTAATCTTTGGCTTCTTATTATTGTTATTCCTCCCCAATTTCCTCATTCCTCCTCACTTAAGCCATCATGTCCTATTTATTCATTTTTATTTATTCATCACATTAACAATTATTAAGAGCTTGTTTGGTAAAGTCGTGGCAGGCGAAGCTATGTATAAAATCTTGCATTGAACATCAAATATTGAACCCAACCAAATGTGTCTTATTAATTATCGAGTTTCGTACATTAAACCATCCCTACACCTTAGTTTTATCACGTTAGGGTCGCCCACTCCCCCAAACCTCTACAAGTTAACACGCCGAGCTATATTCGTGTGTAAAAAGTACGCAACCTTCTTTTTTCAAAATGTCACAACCTTTTATACCAAGTTGAAAACTCATTTTAACCAATAATTTCCGAGTCACTGAAGAAATTCTGGTTTAATATTTATTTCTTGTTTTGCAAACGTATATGGGATAGGCCTTTATAAATAAATTATTAGCCAAACATCATCTCGAATTCGTCCCTTGTGATAGTCTATACACTGTAAAAACAAGCGTTTTAAAATAAACACATTTTAGATAAATGTTGTTTAAAGACATTTCTAGCTGTAAAACACATGAACACGCTTTACAAACAGCAACGGCTGATAAGAGACGTTTCAAAATATAAAATCAGATGTAAAATGTGTGAAAAATAAAATACCAGCGTTTAATTTGCAATAATTTATGTAACACATGTGCTAAAAACTCACACGTATTGCGACAAAAACATTTAAAATAAAATAGCAGTGTTTATTTTACAGCACATGATGAACCGTTTTCGGTAAACACAGTTTTCGAAAACGTATGCGTTGTAATAACAATACTGTTTTATTTTCGACACTTTTGTCACTGCGAAATGAATGCTAGTGTTTTATTTTAAACGCATTTCACGTGTGCAAAACTCTTATAAACCGTCACGATTTGAACGGTTTCTTTTCGGCGTATGCTATTCTTAAAATAACACTTTTCGTTTGTTTTGAAATTTTTTCTAGGTATGTCTAAAATTTGTTTATTTTAACACGCATTTTCATACTGTAGTAAGAGGATATTGCAGAATGAGCTCACGAGAGAAAACGTTCATCCAAAACAAGCAAAATCCCGTTGTGACAGCCGGGTTTAGCCGCTCTCCTTAGATATATAATAAAAGTCACTGGACTTTGGTTCTTACTTGCTGCTTGAATTCGATAAAACTATATAGGTTAAAAACTGAACATGCGTATAGCTTTCTTCAAGTCTACGATTTTTTTTTGTATATCACCAACATTTAACTTGTAAATCACCATTAAGTTCATAATGGCTTTGTATGTTGTTTTCTTAACGTCACTGTTTATCCAAAATCTTTGACGTTTTTCAATTAAAAAAAAAAGTAAAAGTTATCTCATGGAATTTTGAGATTACAGATTTTAGTAGCTATTGCTTCTTTTATTTATTTTGTGAGTTAGATTAAATTTTTTATCATATTATCCAAAAGAAATATTGCAGATATATTAGTTTCTTCCCTGGACAAACTTATAAATGCATATATGTAGGCCTTTAATATTTGACATGGTTAACTTTCGGTGTGCATTCTGATTGCTGGTGAACGCTACCATAGCAACAGTTCGAAGTCAAGAAACAGCATTAATACAAAGCAATAATTTGCCCATAATTATAGTAAAACATGCACATTACGTTTGGTAGAAAGCATGTCCCCCTATGCCTATCGTCTGAGTCTAATTATATTTGTGCATTTCTTATTTTACTTAAAATTACAACACTGATATTTTAAAGTCGAGAATCCCTGTTCACTTTACGTCAGGAAGATGTAATAATATAAAGGACGAATTTCAGGAATTTATGGAAGTATAAATAGATACTTTACTTAAGAAAATTTAATTCTACACATTACTTATTAAGATTTATTTGTTACGAGTTACAAGTTAAAAAACCTCTCTTTTGGATAACATTTTCGGCAGCCATCTTGGTTTTTTAATAACTTCCGGTGCACTAATGTTTGGCAATTTTAAGTATTAAAAATTCTATCAAAATTGATCGATTTGGATTCAGTGGTTCTCTCGTTCCATGAGTTTGAGAGCTACCACGTTATTTTTCCTGATGGCAGTCGAATTTTTAAGATGGCGTCCACACCCGACACCGGAATCTTGGGGGGTGGGGGGGGGGGGGCGCGCATTTCCCCTTCAGTACTATCCCTGTAACATCCCCAAGAGGAATCTTTGTTATTATCAATGTCCAGGTTTGTTTAGGTGTTTTTATCAGCTAATTGCACTGAGCTAAATTCAAAAGGCAATGGTAATGGGTTTGGCTATACTTATTTGCGTAGCTCGAATTTGGAAGTAAATGGTCTGTCAGTACTGGATCTAAGTGCTGGCTCCAGAAAAGACACTGTGCACTGTTCTCTCATACGCTACTAAAGCAATGTGACCAATATACTCAATTCAAAACAGGTTACCAAAAGAAAAAAGCGTCAGTATAGGATTTTGGAAATTCGTTGGATCAATAGGAATTTTTAATCACAGTTACGGCATTACGAGTTGGTGCGTTTGGGTGAAATAGCTACGATTTCCCATTTATCCAACATTTATTTTAAATTAAAAATTTAAATTAAGCACAACAGAAAGTTGGCATGAAGGCCAACTATACAATAAACGCAACTCATTTCTGAATACGTTATAGATATAGCGATATAACTCGTCTTAATTTTAAACCAGCCCTATAGGCCTAATTTTTCTAGGTAAATGCTTCCCTAACCTAAAACATTACCACAGTGAGTATAAAAATTCAGTGGTCGTGTAGGCCTAAATCCTGGATGAGTTATCCTTCAAGAAAAAAGGTACTCGTGGGAAGATCGATTGTTCATATACAGTGGTTTACATTCTTCTCTTTTGTTTAAGTTATTATATATACAGACACGCATGAGTGCATAAAGTCCAAGGCACGTAGATAAACCATTCATTAAAAAATCGTTTAAGATATCGATAGCAATACCTACGTGATAATTACAGTGATCCGATAAAGTTGTACAGTGGTTTAAATGCAGTCATTTCACTTCAGTGGGAGGTGAATTATTAATAAAGGGTTCCTGTTTTATTTTTTTTATCTTTCGATTTGATCTTTGGTTCCTTTAGTCATGCATGCATTTATGCAATTTATGTAGGACCATTTACACTCAGTCTACTACTATAAAAAAAAAAAAAAAATACACTCAGTCTATTACTATGATGTTTCTAAGTGAGCCGAAAATTTGGTATTTTTTAATAAATGTTGGTGCCAGAAGTGAGCTACTGGACTCTTACAATCTTTTAACACAACTGCTCGCTAAACATCTTTGATTGATCCTTATGCAACATATAGATAATTCTTTGTCAGGAAATAAATCTTAACGTCATGGACGGTAATCATTGAACTTCCCAACATGTTTTTTTTTTTTTCCTGGTTTATATTATTCGAAACAAATCGACCGGTACAGTTAGCAAAAATATCAGTGAACTAGTCTTGTCAGAGCAGACTATATTTCATGACTGCCTGGACTGCCTGGACTTCCCCATTTCTTGTTTACGTTTGGCATATACGTCTGTATACTCCTCGGTAAACACGTAAATATAGGCCTAACCGTGCTAAGAAATGATGCCGCACGTCAAACGTTGATGTTCAGCGGGGGCGGTGTATTGGCTTGATGTCATAAGCAACCTTCGTCAAAACTTTGACGTGCAACCAGCCGATTCCGAAACCAGAAGAAAAAAAAATTAAAAAAGAAAACACTCCAGTTGCACACGGTGCGCTCGTATACCCACAACGCTCTCGACATACCGCACTCCGCCCCCAACACAGCATGCTTTCTATATACATTTAGGAAATAAACAAAGTTCAACACTCACCCACTTGTCGATGTTTGACGCCTACGACGCCGTTTGCGTGCGATGCTTGGGTGTATATTTGAACTGATCGATCAGCGGTTTATCCACCAAACCGTTGCAGGCATCACTTTCTCCGCCTTTAACGCTGGCTCCGTGTTGTGGCAGTCAAGCCTTTGCTTCTCCGCTTGTATCACCAACGTGGTTCCATTGGTGTCTGTTAAATATAAGCGAGAAGAAGCAACGTTGCCTTCAATAATGGTAGGAATGTACGTCTATGCACTCGTCAGCGCAACAGAAACCACAACGTACAATTCGCAACAACCCTTTTACTTTGTGATTCTCCCCGTATACCAAGTGGCTGTAAAATTTAGGCCTAACCGAACGGGTTCCCATCGTTGTTTAGGCCTATACCACAGAGTTGAAGTCGGCTGCTCTTTGTATTTTTCAACGACTTTCTCGATGGGCGTAGGCCTACTACATCATCACGAGCAGATTAATAGCTACAGGCCTAATAAATAAACTCGGATCTGCCTAAGCTTCTGAAGGCTGACGGATGAGCAATCTGTCCGAAGGCTGCTCTGTAGCTTTCGTCAGGCCTAAATCACTTGATTTTCCATCAATTTTCAAACCAATGAGACTAAGTAGGCCAAAACCTAGTTTTGAGATCATTTCTCATGATTCATCAACAAAAAATAGTCTCCAACGAAGCAGAACAACATTTGCTTGCAGCCAGATCAAGACTTCCATATTGTGGTTGTTTAAGATAGACGGCTTCTGCGTCCCGTGCGGACCTTAGGCCTAACGTCCATTTCTGCAATGAAACCGACTGCGACTTCGGTGGCTATATGACCTTATTGTGTCAATAATAAGTTATAATTTTTTTTTTTTTTAAATGAATGATAGGAGATTGACCACCAACGCCACAGCTATACCCGGCAGCAGTTTAACGGTAGCCGAATCACAATACAACCACCGATTTCCTCTAACATGCTTCCCAGAGATGTGAAAGCGAAATTGCCCTCGGCTTGTCTAGCCTACTCGTAGAAAGTCTATCATGGCCAAGGCAAGAAGGACTTCCCCGAAGTGTAGTGACGGAGTCAGCAATGGTTGGCTCATACGTACTATACCTGACTGTTTGCCTGACGCTCTGAAACAGCGCACCGAAAATTTACGAGGTAGGGCACGAAGGCTCTAAACTCGAACACTCCTTCCCACCTCCTGCCACCCCCAACCCATTACACCACCCCCTTTCTTTCTTTCTTTCTTTCTCTATGTTCTCCTCACACCAGCTTATAGTTGATTCGCACCTATACGGATCACACGATGTCTATGCCTCCTCTTAACCTGACTCGTAGAACACAGGACAACCAACCACCGTTTACTGCACGACTCGTAAAAATGTCACTGTTGGAATTTTTCGAAGGCGCAAATTGCTAGTTTCGCTTCAGCTATAAAGACTTAAAGGGTCGGGCGAAAATTTCATAATTGGATTCGCGTATGGCCCTTTCTATAACTTAACAAAAAAAAAAACTTTTGTTATTGTTGATGTTTAGTTATAGACGGGACAAGGATTATGAGAACTTAACTGTTAATATTTCTTCATTCACTATTGAAATAAACTAGCCGTATCGTTCGCTTAGCTCACTCTATTGGCGTCGATTCATGCATCAAATAGTTTAGTTGATTTCTTTCTGATTAATTTGCCTGATAACTTTCACGTCAGGAAAATTTTCCAGAGCAGTTTCGCGCGTATTTTAGGATAAAAAAGTCAAGAAGTTACATCAATGAAAATAGGTCATTCGGCGTTACTCTCTTCTTTGTAGGTGCCTTAGTTCAAGAGGAGTAGAGATGGCCGCACAGCGTAAGTTATCAATCTTCTTACATTATAAACCAAAGACTCATAGCAGAAATGAAGCGACCGCAACGACGACCCCCGGAAGGGGAACAATGAAAACGTGCGAGTGTGTCAATTCTTTGACTTGAAAGTGAAACTGGGACGTTGCTGCCCCGAAAAGAAGTTGAAATTGGCACATTGTTACCTCGACTAACAATTTGCTCTGCGCGGTCATCGCAAAGGCATGCCTTAAATGACGTCATGTACGAAAGACAGTTATTTTTCGCACGCTAATGGGTGTGGGGAAGCGCCTGAACGGGGAATGCCCGTTGGTGGGGCAGTGCTTATGTTAAAGCCACTATTTGATTACGATATTGCTTTGCGGAGGGAGACGAATGACGGAAAGGGGGAGTGTTAACACACAGAAAAATTGACTGTTGCAGTGAACGATCAGGCAGCACCGAGCAAATACTGGGAAACAACCACGGGTCAAACAAATCCCCGGGCGAAGTCGGGTACGATGCTATAGTATAATATAAACCAAAGTTTCATAGCAGAAATGAAGACAACGACCCCCGAAAGGGGAACGATGGATTGAACAATGAAAACGAGCGAGTGTGTCCATTCTTTGGCTTTAAGTTGAAACTGCTGCCTTGAAAAGAAGTTGAAGTTGGCATATTGTTGCCTCGACTAACAATTTGATCTGGGCGGTCAGCGCAGAGGCATGTCTTAAATGACGTCATGCACGAAGGACAGTTATTTTTCACACGGTACGGATTGCTTAAGCAAAACCGATACACTGGGAATGGGGAGGAGGGCCTGAACGGCAAATGCTTGTGTGTGGGGCAGTGCGTATGTCAGCTCTACTCTTATCGTTTTAATACTACAATATAAAGAGATTGGGAGGGGGGGTGTCATTACGTCTGTTACCAACCTAAAAAGTACTTTTTTGGTTGTTTGCGATGGAGACCGTAGCAATTTTATTTGCCCAAATCTCGCAAAAGAGAGAAGGGCAGTATTTAATTCAACTACCCATTCAAATTCAACTACGTGTAGCAAAAGGGAGGTAGAGAAGAGGAGGGACAGGTAGGTGTATAGGAGGGGAACGGAGAAAAAAGGGAGAGGATGGGAGAAAAGGGGGGAGGGATATGGGAAGGAGAGGACTGGAGGAAAGGGGGCGTATTACAGAAAAAAAAACTGACGCATCGCACTACTGAGCGAAAACTGGGAAACAACCACGGGCAAAACAAAACCCCGGGCGAAGCCGGGTACGACTGCTAGTGATAAAGATAAATGCCTATTTCAACCGTATTTGAAGCTGCAAGACATTCTTACCTACATAATTTTTGTTTCACGAGGGAGGATACGAAATGAAGGGCTTGTCAGCACACTGGTTATTTGTCCCCATACTGTGACAATGCAGTCTTAGCTTGGCCAACAGTACAGTAGGCTACACAGGTAAAGAGCTACAGACACGCGAGCAGTTGAAAAACGTCAAGAAGGAGAGCAAAAAGGGTGACAACACAGAGCACAAACCACGGACATACCTCTAAAGAGCCGCAGAAAATAAAGGCCGAAGATAAAAAATCAACGCCGTTGAATTTAAAATATTTCAATAACTACACGTTTATTTTAGCAAATATAGGCTACATTTTATTTCAGGAAGTATAAACCTATCCCACAAGTGAATTAAAACTGGTAATTCGATCCAAGTGACATCAGGGGCTTATAAGTAGTTCGATCGAGGAATGATGGGCAGTATTAAGGCTCTGTCTCAGCTTCAGAATGAAAACAATGGCCAACTTTATAAATGACCGCCCCTTATAATAAGGCCGGATTTTCACGTAATGATAGCTCAGTCGGCAGGCCACTGGCCAGCTGGCGACAAAAACGATCCCAGTGGCGACAATACCATCCTTACCTACTTGGTACCCCCCCCCCCCCCCCACGTACGCGTCGGGCCTAGGTTCTGTTTCTTTTCCCTATCACTGTTTGTATTGCAGCGTAACCATTTTGTGCTGTAATTTGTTTTTGTTCTTCAGAAATATTGCTTTGAGTCACAGAATCAAAGGAATGCTTCTGAAGCGCTAGAATAAATTGCAGCACAAAGTGGTTACGGCTGTAATGCAAAAATGACTTAATCCAGCCCCACCGTCTAACTTCTATAATATGTACGATTTGGCGACTAGAACCGGAAATGGAACTCGGAACTCCTACAAGTCAGCATTTCAGCATGAGAGAGAATAGCTACAGTCCGGAAGCACGAGGAATCCATGGGTAACAGCCATCTATAGTATAGCGTGAGTTATTTCTGTTATTGTGTCAGTCGTCAATATGTTGACAATATAGCAATAGCAACGCACCCTTGCAAACATGTGACAACGATGTAAACAAACCCTCAAATTGTATGCTACAGGTAACCAGGGACGGATTTAACGGGGGGGGGGGCAGGGACGGCAAGCCCCCTCCCCCGGCCTTCAACATAAAAGGGCCTTCATCGTAAAGGGGCCTTCATTCCCCAAGCATCAGTGAAATATAGAACTAATAACAAAGAACCTTGTAGGGCTTTGCCCCCCCCCCCAAGGCTATCTCCTAAATCCGCCATTGCAGGTAACGCGTTGGCATAGCACAGTTCAGGCGAATTGAGAGAGAAAATCTAGCGAATTCCTCGATAAACAGCAGCTAGTAGACAAGCCAATAGGAAGCTTTTTTTTTTAACGCGATTAGATCTCGTATCCTCTGGGCTCCGAGACATAGCCACAAACAACTCTGCTGCACTTTGCTCGCTTCACTCGAGTTCGCCTGGACACCTCACGAAACTCGCTTTTCGTCGCTGGATTTAGTTTTTCATCTTCTTGCGTACGTCCTGTGGTGTGGAAGCGGTAAAGGGTAAGCAAGACAAGGGAAAGGGCTCCCTTCCACCGGACTGCACTCTCAATCGAACTAACAGAAAATATGCCACCAATATTAACCAAACCAGGTTCCCTTTTGATGCTGTCTCAGTGATTATAAAAAGAATATAGTAAAAAAAAAATGTTGCATCTTTTCCTCTGGATTTAAAAGATTACCAAACGATTGCAACATTGTGAACGTTTTTTTGTGTGTTTTACTATACGCACATGTGTCTGGAGCGCACATATTAGTTGCTCTACCTACTCAGACCGTAACCTCATACCGGGTTCAGATCCATTGTTTTACGCCGCGTTGGTAAGTTGAAAGCTTGTTAGCACCACACCCACCTGCTGAGCTTGGCGCTTTGTTTTGTTGGAAAACAAAACAGCTGCTAGAAGAAGAAGAAAACTGGCAAAAATATCAACATGTGCTCTGTGGGACCTTTACCATTCACCCTAAGCAACCAATTTTCCTGGTAGCAGCGACAACGCGATCGTGGGAATAATTACTCCCCCGACCCCATCCACCTCCCCCAAACAATCTTTGCCAAGGTCCAGGACACAAACAAGCAAGTAAAGTAGGCCTATCAGCGCGTGGCTTAAGTAATTGAACTGAACGTCACTCTATTATTTCTACAGTTGATAAACGGAACGTCTTCAGTTAAATAAGTTTGTTTTTTTCACCCCATATATTCGGAAAGAGAATATCCCCGGAAATTGGGCTGTGCTCCTGTCGCGTGTGTCATGTAAAAAAGATCTTAGGAATTTTCTAGCAGAATTGTCCTTTCCCATGTCGAGATAACCTGACCAGGACAGTACATTATTCCTAATATTTTCTGTTTTAGTAAAGTGAAATTGAGCCAGTGAGCTTCTCATCTTACACTGGTGTCTGACTATCTGTCGGAACGATAGCTTTTGAACCCATTAACCGATTCATATAAAAATTTCCACACTCATTCTATGCCTTATTTTTAAATTTATGTTCGAAATTCAATAAACGGTATGGGCAACAGTATTGTGATTTTGACTTTCAGATATAAAAATGAATCGAACATCATTATTGGATGTTAATCTATTCCGGGAAATAATTCAGAAATCTATTCACTTAATAGATTTAGCATAAATAAATCGACATACATCGATGTAAATCATATAAAGCAAAATTGGAAATAGGCTATCAGCGAAAATAACACACTAGTCTAGTGTTAACTAAATACAGATGCAAACCTATTTACGTTGCCTTTTGGACTTATATGTGAGACTGCCTGAGTGAGGATTCGAACGCATGAACTTTTAAATCAAAGGCCAAGGTCTTACCGCTGAGCCAGACTGACACGACCTTTAAACAGTCTAGTGTAGTATAATAAACTACCTTTATGCACTTACGTTTGTACGTTTCACTCAAGTGACGTAACCCGGATTCGAACCGGCGAACCAGTGCATCTCCATATGACTGCCACACCGCCGTTTTCCGATATGGCCATTTGTCCACTGACCATATCGGCCATATAATTTTTCAAAATAGCTCCTCCCCACTTTCGAAAAACCTGTACATTTGTTGGCGTGATTACTGGAGGCCCATATAATCATGCTATGAAATCACAACTTTTCTGAGGGGGGGGGGGGCGGGGGAGGGGGGGATTTTTGAAAATTATTGGGGTAAACTCCTCATAGTCTTTGTGGAGGGGGGATAGGCACAGTATGACGTAATGTAAACCTTGGACTAGGTAGATTTCACACAAAAAACGTCATCAGAGCAACTTCGCTGGGGTGGCATAATTTCAACTTTGAGAACCGGAATTAAATTCACAACACACTGACTATCGAACTACCAGAAAACGTGCCAACCGTATTAACCAACTAGGTTCGCTTTTGATGCTGTCCTAGTGAGCTTCAAAAGAATACAATTATGCCGGCTGCGACCGAAATAATGACGTCGCCAGTCACACGCTATAGAGTATAGTATAGAATCAGTTATAGGTCGTTAGTCCTCATTCCTAGGAACTTTATATACTCCTGGCCAACAGGCGTGAGAAGCACTTTGCCATTTTCGCTTTATTTTTTTTCCATGTGGATCAAACGTTACGCCCTCACGTCATGGATGACGGACAGGCTTGAGTAGATGGGGGTGACTCTCGCTTGACCTTCCGCCCTTTCTCTCCGCCTGCCCGTCGTGACGTGACGTGACGCGACGAGCGGACGCTCAATCACTATGACGTCATAACGTAAATATCGATGGTTTTTTTTTTTGGTTTTCCGTTTTTGTTTTCGAGCGTTTGCTAATACTGGAAAGTGTGTGGTCGTGCCAGATAAAAATACATTCCCGCTTCTATATACGAAGCTAAAGCTGCATGTATGTGTGTATGTGTGTGTGTGTGTGGATGCGTGCTAATTGATTATTTGAATGTGTCCACCTGAAATCAACATCCTGTCGGTCGGCTGATAGAGAGAGAAAG